>JABFEB020000060.1:27994039-28009535 GCA_019775895.2 Stomatorhinus ivindoensis | reverse complement strand
ATGCGGGCGCTGCATCGGTCTGTCATGGTGAAGAAGGAGCTGAGCCAAAAGGCAAAGCTCTCGATTTACCAGTCGATTTACGTTCCTACGCTCACCTATGGTCATGAGCTCTGAGTAGTAACCGAAAGAACGAGACGCCAGTCTTTTCCAAACTTTGCAGGCACAATATGTGGGTGACGATCTGGATCTTTTCAAATTCTGAGTCAAATCACATAAAATTTGTAGCAATTGCACTTAGTGACAGCAAAAACAATAATGAGTTCATTAGATGCTTGTCCTTGTGAACAAGATAAGTCTATTTGATCTTTGATGGGTCTTATTACCACTTCACAAAAATATCACCTGGATGAAAATCTACAGTTAAAAATCTTCCCCCAAAAGTCCCCAAATCGACTCAAAACTGGAACTGCAAGACAGAGAGTAGCTGACTGTGAAAAGAGGCTGGAGTCACCATCTTGAAAACACAGGCATCTGCCATCTAAATGCATTCAATGGAACTTTTTGCAGACATCTTGTCAAGAACTCGAGCGTAGCAGACGTTCACCCGTACTTGTTAGATGAGCTATTATTTTAAAAAGTGGCAAAGGTTATTTCTATTGCAATCAATGAGGCTAGAATAATAGGCTGAACGTGCCCTATAAAAGGCTTGCTTGTATTGTTGCAGTCTGTCAGACCATGCCAACTTGAGGACTTCTAAGCCTGTGGATTTACATTTGTGGTCCAATCTGCAGCACTCCTGTTTGCAAGAGCGTGTGTGATCATTTAACTATGGGGAGTGGCTGGTGCATTTTACCACTTTATTGCTGTTTCATCTAAAATCTGACTATCCACTATTGAAGTCAATGGTGACTTCATTGACATCTGTACTAGACAAGAAGTTCACATTACTTACGGCATTAATAAATCATAGGGAATTTCTATCATTTAGGCTCAGTCTTGAAGATGATTAGAAAATGGTCAGAGAAGGACTAATTCAATGGACAGACAAATACATGATGAGCAGAAATTCTGTGAGTAATAATCAAGTCTAGTGTATGATTGTGAACATGTGTTGGTCCTGTTACATGTTGGTTACACTCAACAGAGTCCATGAGGCAGGAAACTTTTGCTGCAGGCATTAGTCTCTATGTCCACATGTATATTGAAGTCTCCAAGTATTATAATCTTCTCTAAGTTAATAACAGAGAAGTTCATCAAGAACATCATAGCATGGTGAAGCATGGTAGTAGGAGCACCATGTTTTGGGGTTGTTTTTCTTGGGCTGGAACTGGGGCTTTAGTCAAGGTGGAGGGAATAATGAACAGTTCCAACTACCTGTCACTTCTGGCCCAAAACCATTGGGTGTCTGCTAGAAAGCTGAAGATTTTATCTTTTCATGCATGACAATGACCCCAAATAATACATGCAAAATTAAAGTTTTGGAATGAGCCCAAACCTAAATCCCATTGAAAATCTGTGGGGCGACCTGAAGATGGCAGGCAATCAAAAGGTGCTTCAACAAAGCATTAGTTTATATGTGTGCACATTTATGCAACCAGCTTATTGTATGATTTTTTAAAATCTTTCCCTTTAACAAATTTGTTTTTCAATTTACCTGTACAAGTTATAGAATTTAGTGATTGTCATTGTTGACACACCACGGCACACAACAACAAAATGTGTTCTCTGCATTTAACCCATATTTGACAATGTGACATAGCAAGGGACAGCTAATTCAGTGCCTGGGGAGCAGTGCTTGGGGGTGGTGCCTTGCTTTGAAGTGCGCATCCCTAACCATTAACATTAAGGGTGGGAAAGTATTTATTGGTCTCTTTTTTACATTACAAAACCGGGCATTTTAACAGGGGTGTGTACACTTTTTATATCCACTGTATGTGATGTGTATAACGATTGAGATGCTAGATAAGTATGTGTGGCATATGGGACAGGTGGCTAAGGCTACACTTACACATTCTCATAATAACGGAGAGTTTGTCTTTCAGGTATATCAGAACAGTATATAATTCCTATGTTCAACTTCTATAAAAGCATCAGAGAGCTTCAAATGTTACAAGAGGAGTATGCTCTTCTCACGGCTGTCACCATCCTGTCTTCAGGTAAAAGGTTAATCACCGTAGCTATCTAACAAACAGGGTGGTATAGTAGCCACACACCTCCAAGGTTGGGGGCTCAAATCTCATCTCTTCTGTTTGTGTGTGTTGAGTAATCAGGTTTCCTCCTGCAGTTCACAGACCTGTAGTTAGGCTAATTGATGTCTCTAAATTCCTATTTGTGTGTGTGTCCAGTGACTGACTGTCTTTTAGGATATACCCCAGACTTGTGCTGCCTGGAATAAGCTACACTCCCTACCCCTAACAACCATGACCAGGGAAAGTGATTAAGAAAAACCCCTTGTGGAAATTGTCTTCGCAGATATTACCAACTCACTATAATATTCCTATTTTGGGTTTTGTGTCAAAACATAGTAGAGTGTATGACATACATATATGCACATGAGTTGTTACATTTCTGATGGCCACCCTGCTCTGCAGACCATCCCTTTGTGAAGGACCAGGGGGCTGTGGAGCAACTGCAGGAGCCTGTGCTGGAGATCCTGCACAAGTTCTGCAAGCTGCACCATCCACAGGAGCCACAGCAGTTTGCGCGTCTGCTGGGAAGGCTGACGGAGCTGCGCACGCTCAGCCACCACCATGCTGAGATGCTACTCTCCTGGCGTGCCAACGAACAGGAGCTCACGCCACTGCTCTGTGAGATCTGGGACATGTAGCATCCCGCAGAGGGACACATCACCTGGTTCAGGGGGAAACACAATGAAAGACAGTGTGAATATGAGAACATCTCATTTGTATATTTAATGTATAATAAATGGTGCTATATCCAAAAACTACAGGTCCACCCAGAGTGCATACTAATTGACTGGTTTATAGATCCAGACCAGCACAACCTGTTTCATTGTCAACATTTTCAGCCTGGAATTCACCACCATTCTGAAGTCTGTATGTATTTTCAAGGATAAATTGAAAATATACATTTTATGAGTCATATAAGAAATAAGAAGACTGCAGAAATGAGATGGTGGAGGTCCTTTTTCGGCTGAGGTGCCTTTAATGCACCTCAACAAATGCATGCATGCTGGAACATGAAATAACAGTATTGTTAAATAATTGTAAAGCTATTTGTAAATAAAACTTTTTCCTGTTAATCGTACCAATGGAGTCGGAAGGAGTTTGACCTTGGGGGGGACCAAGTTTGCAGTGGGGGTAGCTTGGAGGAGATGTATATTGGAACATTGCAATGGGCATAACATGCAATACTTACATAGTGAAAGGATGTGATGTAAGAAACTCTTTACCTAAGGGGGCACAAATTCTTAGTAGCAACTCAAGTAATACTGACGTGCAAATCATGAACAAATACAGTACCTTGGTCTACTTGAGATAAAAGATGCATCATAATTAATTAATGAATATCAAGTATGAGATCAGTATTACTTGCGCCTTCATTAGTTCCTTAAGTATTTCACAAAGAATTACAGAATTAACAGATATAGTAACAAATATAGTGCCTGCTTGGAATAGAAAATGTGCCTCAATTTATTAATGATGAACGATCATGAGATCAGTAACTAAGACTTAGTTTGTAGTTAATACATAATTAATAGCATGATACTACATTATTTTTGCTCCCTCAAATTTACCAGAAGGATTTCAAAATAATTTTAAAATGATAAAGATTTCATCATTTAAAATGAGACTAAAATTGTTTAGGATGCAGTTTCACAACTAAGCAAAACTAAAAAAAAAATAACATGAATGTTTTGTCCTCACGCTTTGCATATGAAGCAAATTGGCCTCAGTAACATGTAGATTCGTAATGAAACATAAGGACCATGCTATTAATTTCCTCTGTACCATGACAGAAATTAATTAAATAGCATAAGGGTAAGGTGGGGTCTAGGAACATCACCTGATGTCCAGGGAATACAATTAATAATAATTGATCTGGATTGAATTATTAATCCTGCAGATTATTTGGGAACATTACACCTAATATACCTCATATAATACAGCTTGCCTTGCTGCTGCATTTAGTTTGATTCACTCTGCACATCTACCTCACCAATGAAGAGCATTAATAGAGGTAATACAAGAGAAGGCCTCATATCCAGGTCTGTGGGGTCCTTTCTGCTTGCTTATTCACAGGGCTTTGGGGGTTTCCTCTGGGTACTCTGGTATCCTCCCACAGTGCCTTTACCATTAACGTGTGACGTGACGGGCTGGTATCCCATCCACAGTGTTCCCCTGCCTCACAACCTGTGCTTATTTGGAGATGTTCCAGGCTCACACAACCCTATACTGAATACACAGTATGTTTAAATTAGTCTTTATTGATTCTTTCATTTCACACTGTAAAACACTGAACGTCAGCAAATACATTTTCAGCAAAGCTCCTCTAGATGTTCAAAGCATATATTCAGGACTTTAAAATACAATATTTACCTTTGTATGAGATTGTACAAAGCATATTATCTGGCATAAATACACACATAACAAACATGTGGACAATTCATATGTCTGTTTAACAGCGGGACAGAAGTCTGCCATGGTTCTGTCCATTTTTCCACCTGACCAAAAGGCCTTGTCTCATGAAAGGCTCCTCAGAATTCCTTATAGTAGTTGTTGAAGTTGATACGGAGCAGGAAGTCCTCCAGGTGAGGCTGATAACCCCTGTTGACCAGTTTGGTGACAACTGCGTGGGAGGGGGGAGAAACGTAAGCCATCGGATGTGTGTGGCTGAACATGAGTGTAGAGACATTTTCCCACTTCAGGAACCGGGAAATGCTCCCGCAGGAGGAACCTTTTTTTAGGGCGTTTTTTTCACTGCACCAGGTACCGTACTTTTGGAATTTCAAAAAAGGCTCTATGTCTGTGCCTGCTTGATGCACTGAAGATCTGTGTCAATCACCAAGCATTGGCAACCGCCTAGCTATCTCCTTGGTTACGAGAGCAATCAGTGAACCACTGTAACCACTTAGGGGTCAGAAGCTTGTAGGCCTGCCCCGACGCCATTTCCCCCCCCCTTTCCTCCGGGTCACCAGTGATCCCCTCCATTAGGCTTCCATGCCTGGGGGTCCCAATGAGGGAGGAATGCTCCATAGAGCCTCTAGGCCACAGCACACCCTTTAATTTTGTCATAGATTCCTATTTCAACATGGCAGCTTACACAGTCAACAGTAATTCTATTTTATAAATATAAAAAAATGTTTATTGTGTTAAATATTTATTTTGTTAAATGTATTAATAGTTACCCGCTCATTCGCACTAATTCACACTAAGCCGCTCCGCTCAACACCGCTCCTCACTCCACTAAAATTTCCTCCCGCTCCAGTCAAATCGCTCCCCGCTCGCTCCAATTTAAAAGAGGGACAAATAATCTGCATGCCTAACAAATGTCACCTTAAACTGAAGCCTTATATCATAAAGAAATATGAGCAACGGCAACACTGCCACTCAGACATATAGACAACATGTAGGCAACAACGCACAGGTTTGGCAATGGCATTCCACAGCAAAATAGGCTAAAACATAAAGGAATCAGTGGGCTTAATCACCTAAAGAATATACAGGCTAAACATCCACATTTTAAATGCCTCAATTTTTTTCTGTTGATGCTGCTGCGTCTCTATAAAATAAAATTTCACTGACAGCGTTACGTGAAATAAAAAAATAAATCCTATTACACCTACTTTGAATGACAAAACAAATTTATTTGATTACCAATATTTACTTTATAGACTTTTATACTTTATAGACTTGATATGCTACAACCATATAAAACTTGCTCACGTTTTGCTCTATACATTTGATAAGAATACAGTACACTTGTATGATTTATCAGTTTCCTTCGTGAAATACTTTGCAAATTCCAACTCAACCAATTTGTGTAACAGTCTCGATAATGATGAATTCTGGGTAGATTTGGGCACGCCTCAAAATCGTAGTGTGAGCGGAGCGAAATTGGAGCGGAGACAAAGCGACGGCTCCAGCCTTCATTAAAAAACAGCTCCGCGCTCTCACCAAATTCTGCCCGCTCCGCTCCTCGCTCACATGCTCTGTTATGAACTCATTTATAAATACCCCAATATTTATTACAACAAAATCACATTGCTATATTTACAAGAAAATCACCAGGATAGTACTTTATATGTGTGCTGTCCAAAACACTTTTTAATCTTCTGGTCAGGCCATTCTGATCTTTTGTATCTGTTCTTCCAAACAGATAGCTATTTTTATTATTATTTTTTCTTTGTTTATCATTGGTTTCTAAGTTCATAACATTTTTACAATGTGGTGGCTGTATTGTTTTTTTGAGGCAGACTATTTGCATAACCAATCGACAAGGAAAGTGTTTCAAGTTCCACCCCAAAGAAGTACCCCAGCTGGTTTAACACTTTTGGTACTGGTACTCAATTGGAAGTTAATGGAAAAAGGAAAGTACCAAGTACTGTTCCGAAAGTATGGTACTTGGTGCAGGGGAAAAGCACCCTTAGTCCCTACTCTGGACTAGGTACCTTTCATTCGACCCCAAACTATTCATATGGGTTATGATAAACTTGCTGATTGGTTGACCACAAGCACCTCTGCTAATGAGGAAGTTACATGGAAGGGCAGGGGAAAAGAGACAGATGTAGTGGAGCAAAAATTGAGCAGATTAAATACATTTTGTATGTCAATTACAATAAATACATCAATTAATAACATTTTGCTTGTGTCTCCATATCTCTGTATAAGAAAATTTAATCGTTAGCCAATACAGTTTTGACTAATATCACGATCAATCCCCCCAGTAAATAACAAATAACTACAAAACAACTTGTTTGTCCTTCATTATTTTGGGGTAGCAGTGTAGTTTAGTATGAAATGTCTAAAGTTGAACCATAAGCTTTCTTGCGTATCCCATGCATGTGCAGAATAAAGGTCACAGCTCCTGATATGCAGTGGGAAAACAAGAAAATGGACAACAAAAGTTCCTGATAAAAACGGCCCAGGGACTCAGGAATTAGGTTCCTGATGACAGAACTTCCCCATAGGTTTGGTCTACGAGATCTTGTTGATAACCATAATTTGCTCAAACTGCTTTGCAACCCAAAAAGATGTTTCTTGTGATCAATTTATTATATGCCATAAACAGGGAATGTTATATGGGTTTCTAATGAACAAAAAAGGAAATATGTGATGGGAAAGACACCAGGGAACAAAGAAACAAGACATGTGGCTTTGACTGAATTATAATGTGTGAATTATAATGTGTAAGCATTAATGTGAAGCATTTCCAAAACGTGTGTGTTTCCCTTACCTTTGAAGAGGAAGTGAGAGTAGTACTTAAATGTGTTGTAGGACTGCTGCATGGCCACAAAACTGGGATGCGCTGCTTCCCCTTGTTGGTTGCTCCAGGGTTGTGCGATCAGCTGGGCTCGGAACTTAAGGATCAGGCTGAAAATGCTGTGAATGATGTTCATGACGGGGGCAGCCTTCTCTGTTAGCAGACCTCTGTGGAAGAGAGGGAGGGGAAGAGCAATTACATTTAACTCACTGTATGTTTAATTACTAAGAATAGTGTTCAGAGAATTTCATATAAATACTACATCCCTAAAAATTAACCAATCTAATTTAAAATGCAACCAATGATACAACTATCTTTGCTTTAATCTGAAATGGGGCCAAACTAGTTAGCATTAGTGGCCTTGCATCAACTTAAATTTTAAATCAAGTCTGAGAATTTATATTCATATTTGGGATGAGCATTGCTTCAAATTAATGGACAACCCTTTTTATCTATCCATTATTTTCTGCCTTTCAATTCATATTGACCAAGCTATAACTAACAATTGCATGCAATTCACCAACCCACCTGAAGATGGCCCTATTGAGGTAGTCTGCATGGATGCGATGGATGGAGTCCAGGTCGCTGATGTTGGCCAGTTTGTGGACGAACTCACTCCAGGACACCTGCAGGATCTGGTTTGCGATGTAGCCTTGAATGACCTTGACAAAGTGCTGCATCTCATGTCGGTATAGCTGCAGCTGGCGGAACTGGGTTGACTGGCCAGCCCCCTTTACCAGTGCTGGAACACAGACACAGCACATATCCTATTCATACTTCACTGGTATAGAGGACCAGAGAACACACATACTCCATTCATTCATCAATGATATGAAGCACATTTTTAATCACATTTCTTATCCAGAAAGGGTCATTGTGTATACAAAGAAATTCTCTACTATACTAATTACAAGACTGATTGGAATACCAATTAATTAGATTACTAATTATAGGGCTGAAGAGTTCTTACACATGGACAAAGGTTACCCTAAAAACTTGCATATACACTGGCCCTATCATAAGACTGCCTACCCCTCATATACAGAAAATACATAAGAACATAAGAAATTTACAAACGAGAGGGGGCAATTCAGCCCATCAGGCTTGTTTGGGGAGAGCTTGACTAATAGCTCAGAGCTGGTAAAATCATATCTAGCTCTGATTTAAAGGAACCCAGGGCTTTAGCTTCCGCTACACTAGCAGGAAGACTATTCCACACTCTACACGCTGTGTAAAGAAGTGCTTCATCAAATTTGTTTTAAAATGTTCTTCCACTAATTTCCACTTATGGCCATGAGTTCTAGCATATAAACTAATATTGAAATAGCCATTTGGTTGAACAGCATCATGACCTGTTAAAATCGTATATACCTGGATCATGTACCCCCTTAGTCTCCTTTGCTCGAGGCTAAACAGATTCAGCTCAGCTAACCTCTCCTCATAAGACATTCCTCTAAGACCAGGAATCATTCTCGTAGCCCTACATTGCACCCTTTCCAAGGCAGCAATGTCCTTCTTAAGGTATGGTGACCAAACCTGCACACAATATTCTAAGTGGGGTCTTACCAAATGGTAGGCTTTTTACAGTCCGCACTTTTAATATTTATTTGGGCTTTCCGTCTCTCCCCACATAAATTCGTAACTACCCTCCCTGCCCCCCCCCCAGTCCATAGTTTAACATACTCTTCCCCAATACACTGGTTCCCCTATGTTTCAGGTGCAACCTGTCCGGCTTGAACAGGTCCCACCTGTTCCAGAAGGTCTTCCAGTGCCCCATAAAAGTGAACCCCCTCTTTCATACACCACCATTTTAGCCACGCATTTAATCCCCTTATCTCAGCTAACTTAGCCTGACTTGCATGTGGCACGGGAAGTATTCCAGAGAATACCACCATGGATGTTCTGCTTCTAAGCTTATCCGCGACTTCTATAAATTTATCATGCAGAACAGCCCTCCTGCCCTTGCCTATATCGTTGGTGCCAACATGCACCATGACCACTAGATCCACCCTGGCTGGGGCCAAAAGCTTGTCCACTCGATTCGGAAGGTCACCTACCTGGGCACCAGGCAGGCAAGATACTGTACGGGACCCTCTATCACGGGTGCACACATAACTATCTAATTATAATAGTTATATTATATCCCCTACTATTATATATGAATTGAATCCCCTACTACCACCACAACCTCCCTCCTCCTGGGGTCCAACTGGGGTCCAGCTGCCTCCCCAGTCTCTTCCGGCTCTAAAGCTGGAAGCACCTGAATGCGGTTAGACACCGTCACGTCAGTCACGTCAGGTGATGCCGCCTCTGTGAATTGTGCACGCCCTTTTCTGCATCTACAACCTACGTTCACCCAGCTCTCTTGACCTACCTGTTCATCATTTCCCCCCCTCCCCACTTATGATGTACACACAGTCTCCTTAAAATGCGTGTTAACCCTCTCCTTTAACTCATTGTTATGTTGGATGAGAGCCAGTTGCTAGTCGAGGTCACGAACCTGGACCATGAGTGAGTCCACTAACTTACATCGCAGACGAAGTCCAACTGGACGCAACCATCCAGAATGGCAAACATCTTGCAGACACAACACTGAGCTTGCCCCATAATTACCTAACTCACTATGGCCCCATCCTTTACTCCCAGCCCAAGTATATTAATATCGCGTATTTAAACTTTTAGTTGATCTAATTAACGTACAGTTAAAACAATAAAGTGCTGAGTACAATAAAACACAAAATTAACACTCGCGTTAAATCAGAACTTTTTTTTATAAATTATCCGACAGCATCAGCGATAACAACCTTAAAATGAAACTTTTAAAATAACCAAATTAACAGGTACTTACCTGAGACTTCCTGCTGAACCACATTTAGATAAATTAAAGCGGAGTTGCTCTAGGAAGGCCGAAAAAACACAAAAAACCCTCTCAAAGCAGGCTACTACCGAAGTAGAAAGTATCCTCTCGGCCCCGATTGGCAACCGAGCAACTGTCCTTTCTGAGTTAAAGTTACCGACGTTCGATAATATTACCCACGGGTGTTTCATGCGAAGGTATGCAGATAAAAACGCTGCTCTCACAATGCCTGCAGCTATCGATAACACTCACGCTGTCAATTAACAAGGACAGACAAGTACTCACGTAGGCCGAGAAAAAAATAAAGATAAAAGTTAAAAACGAAACAACCACCATACTGGCACACAAACACTCAAATATACTTTCAGATAATTCCAGTCAACTGCTTCAACAGGTACACAACACAACACAAGTGCACACCGCGTCTACACCACTCCCGTACAGTGCAGCAATCCCAGCAGCCTCAACAGCAATCCCAGAAATCTCAGCGAGACCCAATTCATACTTCACTGGTGTAGAGGATCAGAGATGGCACAAGTCCCATTCATACCTCAATGTTATAGAAAACCAGAGTGCATTCCTCATATATACTTTATTCGTACAAAGTACTCTTGGACACTGGTTCCTACATAGACACACACAGCACTCACCAGTCCTCTTTAAGTGGAACCAGACATCGCGCAGAGTCCAAACCATGTGCTTCAGCTGGAGGAGGAAGGAGAACAGGCGGTTGTACTTGTCCATGCAGCTGTCGGTGATGATGATGTTCAGCGGCCAATCCACCTGTGGGACAAACACAGAAACGGGTAGAATCAGATCAGCACAACAGACCTATGCCATTGGCTGGACTGGGCCACTGAGGGTCAGCCACCTCACCTTGTAGCACAGCTCCAGGCACTGCAGCGCGTCAGGGGCGTGCGGGTGGAAGCGCTCGGGGAGGAAGCGTAGGGCAAAGGTAAAGTTGGCAGCCAGAGCAGTGCCTCCATGCAGGCTGTACTGCAGAGCCTTGCTAAGGATGGAGTTCAGCACCAGCGGTGTCAGGAGCTCCCCAGGAGTCTGGCCACTACTCAGCTTGGGGGAGAAGTGTGATGGGGGAGAGGTGTGAGAGTAGAAATCCCATAAAAGAAAGCATCCAAGAGGGTAGGGGTCCAATACTCATCATTTCAAATAATAAACTTGAAAAAACTGCCTCAAATTTCAACATTTCAATCTATTTATACTAAACAAGGTTATTGTTTCAGGAAAATATTCAGATTTTAGTAGCTAGGCTAAGCAGATCTTTTTCAGGGATTTGAAAAGTTAAGCCAAGATGACCAATGACTCACTGCACTTACTCACTCTCTACATGGCACCAATGTGCTCCAGTCTCACCTTTTCAAACAGCAAATCACTGAGTGACTGAGCAAACTCGCCGTCCTCCATGAGCAAGAAGTGCCTGAGGGCCTCGAAGTGGTGCTCCACCTCCAGCTCCACAAAGAAGTAATCCACCACGGCTTTGTTTACCAGGGACACGCTGCAGACGGATACATGCTGAAATGAAGTTGTCAATGATGGCAGCAACCCAAAGCTGGCCCTCTAGAATGCTCTACCTGCTCTTCATAGACAGGAGGAATGTGTGACTACACATTTACGCAGCTCAGAATGGGAATATCTCTACATCTTTAATACATATGCTGCCAACACACTCAGGCACATTAATAAGCACCTGTTCAACATGCCCACCCACCAGTGGTCTGTGAGGCTATAAATACACACCAACTGTTTACTAGACACTTTTCTCACCAAATCTTCAATTATTTCCCAAACATTATGCACACATCTCACAGTTGACCTTTAATTACCACTTTACAGCTCCGTCTAGTCTGTCGAAATGTTACATTTCCTTCTCTAAGTCAAAGGAAGTAACTGCTTTCTAGAGAAAAATTGCCTACCGTGGTCCTACCAAATATGGCCTCCTAATCATCCCCTATATCTAAATGGTGAGTTCTCTCCTGCCCCTTCACCACCTTAGCTACTGTGTATTGAGTGTGCTGGTGCAGAATGGCTGCTGTCACAACATCCAGGTGGGTGCTACAAAGTGGTTGTGACTGAAGTGGCTCCCCATTGCTTCTGCTTTGGGTGTCTTGAAAAGTGATACATAGATGTCACGTTCATTCATAATGATCATCATCAGCATCCGCTTGTCCGGGGTACGGGTTGCGGGGGTAGCAACTTCAGGAGGGATACCCAAACTTCCCTCTCATCAGCCACCTCTACCAGCTCTTTGGGGGATGAGACTTTCATTATATCTATAATATATAGATATAATATATAATCCCTCCGGCTCGTCCTGGGTCTGCCCCGGGGCCTCCTCCCCGTAGGACATGCACGTAAAACCTCTCCTGGTAGCCGCCCAGAAGGCATCCACACCAGGTGTCCAAACCACCTCAACTGGCTGCTTTCGACAAGAAGCAGCGGTTCTACTCTAAGACTCTCCCAGATATCCGAACTTCTCACCTTATCCCTAAGGAACAGCCCAGCTAAGGAACAGCCCAGCTAAGCAACAGCCCAGCTAAGCAACAGCCCAGCTAAGGAACAGCCCAGCCACCCTGCGGAGAAACCTCATTTCGTTCGCCTGTATCCACATCTCATTCTTTCGGTCATCACCCACAGTGGGAACAAAGATGGACCAAAAGATCGAGAACTTTGCTTTCAGAAATAGTTCTTATTTGGCCATAACTAACCAGTTAAGTGTCTGCAAAACTGCAGACATTGCTCCGATCTGTCTGTCCAGCTCTCGATCTCCTCTACCATCACTCATGAGTGAGACCTTGAGATACCTAAACTGCTCTACTTAAGACAGTAGCTCCTCCCTGACCTGAAGAGGGCAATCCACCTCATCCCTGCTGCGAACTACCCCAGAGCATGTTGGAAGTCCCCAGCAGATGAAGCCAACAGGATCACGTCATCTGCAAAAAGCAGCGACACAATCCTGAGGCCACCAAACTGGACACCCTCAACACCCTGGCTGCACCTAGAAATCCTGTTTATAAATATTATAAACAGGACCAGAGACAAAGGGTAGCCCTGGTGGAACCCAACACGCACCAGGAACACGTCCGACTTATTACCAGCAATGTAGACCAAGCGTCTGCTCCGTTCATATTGGGACCGAATCGCCCGCAGTAGTGGGCCACAAAGCACATACACCCGAAGCACCCCCCACAGAGCACCTCGGAGAACCCGGTCGTAAGCCTTCTCCAAGTCCACAAAATACTAGATGAGCAAACTCCCAGGCTCCCTCCAGTACCCTTGCAAGGACATAAAGCTGGTCCAGGGTCCCACAGCCAGGACGAAAAATGCATCATTCCTCCTGAATTTAAGATTTGACTATCGATCTCACTCTCCTCTCCAGTACCCTGGAATAGACTTTCCCAGGTAGGCTGAGAAGTGTGATCCCCCTGCAGTTGGAACACACCCTCTGGTCCCCATTCTTTAAAAAGCGGAACACCACCCTGGTCTGCCAATCCAGCGGTACTGTCCCTGACCTCCACTCACTGTTGAGAAGGTTCATTCATTTATTCAGAAACTAAAAACACTTTACTGCTTCCATCATACCTCATCCAACTTTGGTTTTTAGCACGATCTTAACACGTCTAATTAAAGCATGCATGTATGTTTTTATAGTGCTATCCTAGCAAATCCAGCGAAACACATACTGGAACACACATGCAGTTACATTAAAGGGGACGCACTGTGTGATCAGTGGCGTGGTGACGGAGTGTTTCATCAATACAGGCAGAGACACCATCTCGCTGAGCTGCACAGCTGTGGCATCGGTGGATCTCCACATCACTGGGGACCCTGGGAAGCCATAGGGGCCACGGATGATCTGCTGAAGCAGCTGAGAGTCCGAGGCCGCTGCTGTGAAGGAGAAAAAATGCAGAATCAGTGTAGTGTCTTCATGGGTTTGAAGCAAAATTTATATTTACATTTACTTTGTTTTGCAGGAAATTGCACATTAGTAGCATAATATTAAGTGAAGGAGTCAACTAGGTATAGGTAGTGTAGTAGTGTTGTAGTCAAGACCACCAAAGCTGAGACCAAGTCATTACCAGAATCTATTGAGACCAAGACAAGATCAAGACCAAGGCAGGGTGAGACCAAGACAAGACCAAGACCAAGGCAGGGCAGGGCATAACCACGACAAGGCCAAAACCAAGGCAGGGCTAGATTGGGACACGACCAAGGCCAAGGCAGGCCGAGACCAAGTCAAAATCAGAAACGGACTACATAACACAACACTCTACAAAATGCGGAGCATAGGCACCATTTTTCGGTGAGGCAGTATGGCCTAAAATTTGAGTCACAGTATAATTCGTTTTTTTTCTTAAAATTTCAAAATAAATGCTTCTGTACAAATGTAACATTTTTTAAAATAAGATGCACATTACTGGTTGCATTTGAACTTTGAAGCAGGATGTTTTACACCCAATCACAGTACTGTGTTAACCTTTTGAACCCTATCCATTTTTGAACGTTTTTCTATCCCTTTGGTTTCAGACTAATTACATTACTACTCAGATATATCACAATTTGATGTGTAAATGCTGACACAGTCTTGATATCCTTAGGAGGAAAAACTACTTGCGCTTACTGAAATTTCACAATTTTTACTCTCACCTGATACAAAAATTTGCAGGCATTTCAAATATAATCTTATAAATGTTGAGATACAGACTCTATGATTTGGGAATATTGGGTTTATTTGGGAAACCCTCTATGGCTTAGTATCGTGCAGGAATACAGTTCGTGCCAGACAGAAATGTAATATCTTTCATGAATATCTTTGCATTCACTTGGTAACTTGTTGAAATTATCTGATATAAAACCATGCATTGCTTTCTATTGGTATATACACTTAGTGGTATAGCTCATTATAGATAAGACTTTCATAGAGCATTCATAATGCATATTACGCATCACTATGTGTTATGCCTTTTAATGAATAGTTATAGCTGTGTTGATAATACTTTATGAATGTATTAGTATTATGAAGTATAATGCAAAATAATGACCACTTCAATTAAAGAGTTGCCAATATGCTTTTACTAGAAGGGTGCATGGATCATTGCAGAAATGAATATGCGCTTCGTCATCAGTCAAATGTGAATATCATCGATTTTTTTTTTTTTTTGAATATTAGGGGTGTTTTTTCGTGGAAAATGTTTAATATATATGATTCATTATGTGCGGGATTACTCTGGAATACTTTGC
>JABFEB020000060.1:27947954-27970841 GCA_019775895.2 Stomatorhinus ivindoensis | reverse complement strand
ACAATCGGGAGGAGGGGGTGCTTCCTCCCCCCCAGCGATATAGAGATCGACCCTGATTCTGGTTTAGTTCATTTCTAACTAGTTAGAATGCAAACTCTTAATATCATAAATTCAATTGCGAATAGTTTATTTCTGATTCCAAATATTCGACTTCAGCTAAAATGCATATTATTAACATCGGAAAGTCAATTTTAACTAGTTAAAACACCAATTCTCTTTATATCAGAATTTAAATTTTAGCTAGTAAGATTCAAGATGTTTTTCTCATTAATTTCAACGCTAGATAGAAATTCCACTAGTTAAAACGCCAGTTTATGATATCAGGAATTCAGTTTTCACTAATAGAAATGCCAATTCTTGATGTCGGAAATAAAATTTTAACTAACTGAAAATCCAGTTTCTGATATCATAAGTTCGATTGTGATTAGTTGCAATGCAATTTTAATTCTAACTAGTTACAATTCAATTCCTGATGATATCAGAAATTGGTGTTTTAACCAATAGTTCAAATGAGAATGAGAACGTTTTGAATCTCATTAGCTAAAATAGAATTCCTGATATCAGGAATTTCAGATATCAAGAATTTGCATTTTTATTAGTTAGAATTGAATTTGTGATATCCTTTAGAAATTAAAGTTAAAATGGCTTGCCATAGATGCATTTCCACTGTCTCTCTTCCCCTCCATTTGTAGGTAGACATAGTAAAGTGTACACATTCCTATGTCTATTTATACAGAGTAGCCCACTGTCACACATCTGGTATGACACTCATGCTTTCAGTTCCTCATACTTATCCAAATAATCTTGAGGAAAATCTATATTATTCCATAATAAACCTAGAATTAGCTACATCAAGACCATTGGGGCAGTTTGCAAACCCTACATTACTTACAAGGTAATAGAAGTCTTACATTAATATAAATGTGTTTGCAGAATAGTCTCATATTGAAAATCTCACTGCTGCCAGCTGATCTTGACACAGCTCCACAATGGACGTATAACTCTAAGGGGAAATACCTCCATCAATTTTCTGTAACCACTTGTCTTATTCAGGGTCGCAGGGGTGTCTGAAGCCTATCCCACAGGCTACAGGCACAAGGCAGGGAACAACATAGGATGGGGTTCCATTCCAATGCATGGCATATTCACACACCATTCACTCACACATGTACACCTATGGTCATTACATTACCTTACCTTCAGCATGTCTTTGGACTGTGAGTGGAAACCCCACAATGATACAGGAAGAACAAACTCCACACACATGGAACCATGGCAGAAACTCAAACCCTGGTCCCACAGGTGTGAGACAACAGCGCTAACCACTGTGCCTCCCCTGATAAACAACTCAAACACTAACTTCACTGACACTTTCTAAATATCTTGACTTGCCGCATCTGTGCATCCTGTTTTGTTCCACAGCTGCAGGTTTTTGGTCCTGATCAAGTTGACAACTGAGCTGCCTTAATTGTGGCTGATAGTTTTTGTCACACAGACCAAAGCGGTATGCAATACAGAAAAAATCAAATCCACAAAAAAAGATCTAATACAGCATTCATTCACCTCACAAGCAAGTCAAGTATACTTAAATTTTGTAAACTCTGAAGACATTGAACGCAAACTCAATAATTGTCAATATAATTTTTCATGTATCTCAGATAGAGCAATTTCTGACTGTAAGACAGACTTCAACTTTAACCTAAAGTGAAATTATGTCAATTGGAATAAAGCAATACATCTCTGAATGTGTCCTTATATAATGTGCAACATTACAATATATTGGAGCTCAGTGACTTTCAACATATTGTAGAGAAGACTACCTGTTGTCCAAGCTATAGTCCAATAGGCCAAATGTGGGTGACTGGCAACTCAATCCCAGTCAACAGTTTATGTATGTCAGCCTGCATCCATCAAAATGTACAGTGTGAGAACTTATGTTCACCATTTGGTCTCTCCCACTTCAAAAATCTCTCCAATGCCTCTGGGCTGACTTGAGAGTGTGTGGGGTGCGGACTAATCTTAGGCAATATCAAGGTATTACTACAGAAGAAGTGGGGAGTTTGAACCTCCGATTACAATGTGAAAGTTTGCACCAGTGAAACGTGACATTTGGTATAATGGTCATAATATGATTTTACGTAATCGGATAGCAGACCTGGTTGGTATCCATGGTTTTAAAAATTAAGTACCGCAAGTTTGCACAGGTCACAGATCATAACATAACTAAGATTTTATTTTCAGTTCTCCGTTTATCAGCTACAGGGCTGAAGCGGTTTCTCATTTTATTTACATACACAAAAATCCAAACAAACCACCAACAGAATGTTTAGTTTGAATTAACATATACCTTGTGTCCAGTTTTCTAAAAGGTTTACCTAATTTCCCCACTCATGGCACAACACCAGCTTTACCAATAACCAATAAAATAAATAATTCAACCAAAGCATCACAAAGATAATTTCAGACATTGTGCATGTAATCTGCATTCTAGCAACTTGAATGGATGTATCTTTCCTTCAAGTAAACTAACAATCATCTATTCATCCACTTGGTCTGCCACTGTATGTCACTTGCCAAACAGATACTGGGAAGGTCTCACTCATAGAACTGTACAGAAACATCAACGTCAGGATGGAGGGGGTATGACTTGTTGCAGTAATGCGAGCCAGACCCCATGGTGGTAGCTAGAGGATTAAAAGTGCCCCCCACAACAAGGGAGTTGGAGGTCACTGCTGAAAGAGCCGTTAGCTCCTTCTCAGCATCAGGTCTGCGCTGGTCAACAGGCCAGACAGTGAGGTGCCCTCTGAAGCGTCCTCCTTCTTCAGGACTAGAAAGGCATCTTGGCTAATGCTCAACAGTTCCCGGAGCTTTCCATTCTCCCGCTGTAAGAGATGGAAAAACCAAAGTTGTGGGAAGAAATGCCACTTAGCCTAAATACATGACTTTGTACTGCAGATGAGAACTCAGAAAATATACAAACTGCAACACCACGCATAGAGCATAGGTGAGGCAAGGCAGTGCCAGCCACATCAAATATACATTTCAATGAAAATTTCTTTTTCACTCCTATTTACACACACACACACAGAGTGGGTACGGAAAGTATTCAGACCCCCTTCAATTTTTCACTCTTTGTTATATTGCAGCCATTTGCTAAAATCATTTAAATTAATTTTTTTCCTCATTAATGTACACACAGCACCCCATATTGACAGACAAAAAAAAGAATTTTTGAAATTGTTGCAGATTTATTAAAAAAGAAAAACAGAAATATCACATGGTCCTAAGTATTCAGACCCTTTGCTCATTATTTAGTAGAAGCTCCTCATGAGCGGCTCTACTCTGAGTCCCTCCTGAATGACTGAGCTTCTCACCCTATCTCTAAGGGAGAGCCCAGACACCTATTTTGGCCGCTTGTATTTGCGACCTCGTTCTTTCATTCACTATCCACAGCTCATAACCATAGGTCATATATATAAATAAAATATAGTACTGTGTAAAAGTCCCAGGCAGCAAAAAAATAACTCATCTTTAACTGTCTTCAGACTGGTATAAAAAAAAAACTATGCTATTACGTTTGTCAGAGCGTTAGCTAAGCCATTTCAAAACTTCTTCTAAAAAACCGTTGCAGACTCATTAAATAAAGTGAGCTGGTTGTAAAATGTAATAAATAAACAAAATGTCTGAGGTGCCCCTGAGGACAGGAGGGATTATATGTGTCATGGTATAACAAATTTGCTGCAAATATGGATTTAAAACCTTTTGATATGTAACAGGGCCGATGAAACAGACATGGATGTTTATTAATTTTTGAATAAAAAATAACATTTAAAAATAAGATGACCTGAGATGGCACAGCACCTTTTTTGGAGGTAAGAATCTAAGAATCCAAAAAAAATTTTCAAAGTATTTGAAAACAGACATTTGAAAATAAAGCCTTGAGTGGGAAATGACATGTTTTTGTATAATTACCCTTAAATAAATGACACAAACCCACAGACTTAATGCTGCAAGCAAAAGGACAGTACCTCTAGTTGTTTAATTCTTTCTTCATCTACACACACTCTGCCCTCATCCAGCTCGATGGCCTTCCTCATCACTGTTGCCATTTCATTGACCTTGTCCATGTGTGACTGCATCTCCTACAGAGAGAAAGAGAGAGATCAAATGAAAGCATCAAATGCTATTTCTGCTAATGCTAAATCAATCAAGGACCTTGTATTGTTGTTTTAGGGTTAGCCCATTATACCATGCGGAATGATCTTCAGTAGCAACTAATTCAATAATCGATTACTTGGGTCTACGTTATTATACACATAAGTACAATGGCTAGCCCCTAATTTGGGAGCAGTAAGTTAACCAAAGCCGCAGTGGCAGTAAAGCACCATTATGCAGGATCCCGACTGCCATTTAAAAAAATTTACAAAACAGTGTTTACTCACCTTTTTTCAGATCACTAATGTTAAGTATATGAATAGTTACCCACCATTTTTACTGCTGTGCATAGTTTACCCACCTTAAATTTCTTGTTACCACTACACCACTGCTTCATTTCTTCATGATAGAAATTTATAGTAATGTCAAATGTTGTAGTAGTCAAGACCAGTTTTTGAAGGTCTTGATCTGGTCTTTGAATCAGCCATATTTGCACTTATTCTTGTCATAGACTCGGACAAAGAGGACTCAGGATTTTATTTCGAGACCAGCAGAAACCAGAACTCTGAGAAAATTCCTATTAATGAGCCGTTTACTGTTGGATTGGATAACTTCTCACTTCAAGTGCAACCAATGACGTTACTGCCGACTGTGTTACCTGCTCCACCCCTTCACACACGCATGTGGGCACATGAACACAGGTGAAGTCGTGCTTGTCTGGGAAAGATGTCAACACAATCGGCTATTATCAAACCACAAAGTGTTTACCCTATCATTCTACTAGTATTTTGCAAATTTATTAGTCTCATGCCGAATATTATTTTTGTTGCAATTGGGACAATCACAGCAACCACATTAATTGTGTCCATTTCTAAATCAACTTAAGGATTCCTGTTGGCAATTGATGGTTGAGAAATGATTGGGAGATTTTTCTCTGCGTGGCAAATACTGAGGAATAACGGGAAAAACAAACACTAAACCGGGTTATGCAGACAGACGCTGAATAGTTCAATGCTCACATAGCTTATAGGGACATCCATGCAGCTTCACAGTGAGGAGCTACTCACGCTTGTGTGCTGCTCCTTCAGCTTGGTAATGATGACGGGGTCATCCTTCTTACTGGCCATCAGCAGCCGAAAAACCTGCTCTCTGTACTTGCTCATAATCAGCTCCAGAGCTGACTGGTGCTCCTCCAGGGAAGTGCGTAGTTCTGCAGAAAGTAAAAGGGCATATGCTGCTTTGAGGATACAGCTGTAGGATAGTGCTGGACCTATGAAGGCAACCTAAGATCAAAGGACACAAGTTATATCGTTATTCTAGCAAGTAAGAAATAAAGAATCCCTCATTACATGATTTTGTTCGCAAATCATGTTAATGGGAAAATTTAGACTGCAGATGGAATCAAAGTTTAAAGCTTGTATTTTACTTCAATCTGGCTTGTATTTTAACTCAGAGACACAGCTGTTATTTCCTTCGTATAAAGGAAACGTGCAAAATAAAGGACTATTTTCAAAATGAGAAACTTGTTTGAGAATGTAGTCTCACCTTTGTTCTCCTGCTGTAGTTCCCGGATCTGCCGGTTCTCCTGCTGGATTCCCATGACAAGCGCAGATCTGGGCCGATGTCTTGCAACTTGATTGAGTTCCTGAATCTCTTCCTGGTACTAGAAGCATGGGAAAACAAGTATGTGTGTTCTAGTAACATTTCATCACAAACCACAATATTTGGAGATTCAATATGCCAAATAACAGAAATATGACAGAGTAGGATTATCACTTTACAAGTTATGCCCTCAAATTTAAACCCAAATCTATTTGGGCAGTTTGTATGTTTCAATGTATGAACTGGTTTGTCTCCGAATCCTCTAGTTTGTGTCCATAAAACAAACCTCATTTTCTTTGATAATAGGAATATTTGCATGAAAGGGAGTGATTATATGCGATGTATCCCAAGATCAAGTTCAACTTGCCCTTGATTAGATACTGGAAATGCATGGATAAATAATGCTTGAGCTAAACAAAACCTGCTTCTATAAAATAGTTGGTTAAATAAAATATATCCTTAAAGATGTATAATTATCAAGACGTTTTGCTTGGATTTAATGAAGAATGGAAGGCTGAATATAGAGGCAAATAACTACACCTGTTTCATTGCTTCAACACGCTTATTTAGGTAGGTTGTCTGTTCAATCAACACCTCAGCAGCATTGTCATGGTCCCGCAATCTCTCGACTAGGAATCTGGCATCGGCCAAAACTTTCTCTATTGTGCAAGTCATTCCTGTTGTGGGGGAAAGCGTTAAACAGTCAAAATTAGACAGTTACTTCTTAACGCTGGATGAATGCAATTGTACGAAAATGTCACAAAATACACCTCTACATCTGATCTGTTGGGAAGTTACTTAGCGATGTGGGTTCTGCTGAATCGCAAGAAATATTAACACATCATCTATACTGTACACCAATGTTTCCCAATTCCGGTCCTGGATCATTACCAAATTTAGTAGGTGTGTCTGAATAGGAAAATCTGCAAACTGTTGCAAACTGGCCCCCCTGATCCGGAAATGGGAAACCCTGCTATATTACTGTATCGCACAGTCAAACATATTTACCAAGCAGCAAAGAATTTTTCCAAACAGATAAATACAAACAAAAATACTATAAAAGCATTTCGACGTATATCTAACATTAAACATTTGAAAGCAACACTGCATAGTTTACACGAAAATAATTAGTCAGGTAGCTAGTCGTGTTCAATAAAATCCGATATGTTTAGTCAAAGAAACAGATGACCACCTAACTACATTTAATATTCTTCTGACCCGAGGCTCAACGCCGGTAAACTTAGCCACCTAGTTGTGTGTTAATTCATAATAAATACGAACTTCCTTGGCGGCTTTCGGCCTGGTTGCTATCAGGCGCTATACCCGTTTTCACCCGGAAGAGAAATAAGCATATAACCGGAAGTACTTCAGTTGTCATGGTAACAAAGTAAAGCAAGAATTTCCTCGTTCTGCGATAACGTGACTTGCGGCTTCGTGAGATTACCTGCTACGTTTCTCGAAGTGAAAGTGAATTTCTTTCAGCCTCGTTTGTGGATTGAAGGTAATGATATATTTTCACTTATTTATATCACTTATAAAATTAGTATATCAGTCTTATGGCAGATTTATGTAATTGTAGATTCAATTTTAAGTTAAATGTAATTCATTTTGTTAATTTGTAAAGTCTACAGTGGTAGAAGACCACAAAACAAGAAACAAAGAAGGTGAGACGTCTCCTTCATTCTATAAAACTGCAGCAGAAATAACTGATCCTTACAATCAATGTCAATGATTTTACTGGAAATGTGGCATGGTGGTGCAAAGTTGAAAGGTGGCGACCCTCTCGTTCACTGGGGTTAACTTACTGGAACCGAACCGGTGGGCTATGTAAGTTGACCCATCCCTGCCCAGCACCTCTCTTCCTGGTCAAATCTGCCATTTTTCAAACATACTTCCTGAATTCATCAAACTGCTCAAGGCACAGCATTGGTTCTCGTCTCCTTTTTCTTTTATGGCGGTCGGCATCCAGCTTAATGGTGCTTTACTGCCACTGTGGCTTTGGTTAGCTTACCTCTCCCAACTTAGGGGGTAGCCACTGTACTTATGTGTATAATAACGTAGACCCAACTAATTGATTATTAAATTAGTTTCCAGATAATCGGCAGCTCAGTAGGTTGAATAGAGCAAACCGACTGGGGCAAGAGGAAAGCCTATGGCGGCAGCCTCTCCTGGTTCAAAGACTGCTGCAGTACAGCGGACACTGCCTGCTGTGAAATACAGGGCTTAGGGGGCAG
Organism: Stomatorhinus ivindoensis; assembly: GCA_019775895.2. NCBI lineage: Eukaryota > Metazoa > Chordata > Actinopteri > Osteoglossiformes > Mormyridae > Stomatorhinus > Stomatorhinus ivindoensis. The sequence goes on along the minus strand of JABFEB020000060.1, from coordinate 27,962,850 downwards.
TGGTAACACATTCTCTGTGGCTAGGGCCAAATACAGTTGCACTGGTGGTAAACAAGACTGACGAAAAGCATCCTGCACATTTAGGGCATCTGCTTCCTCTAGGAGTGCACCATAAGGAACCTTTGTGAGGCGGTGGAGCATACTTGGCTGCACAAAGGGCTCCCGACTGAGGGCATCAGAAACCACGTTGTTAGGCCCAGGAATGTACTTGATTTCAAAACGGACCAAGGCCACTCATCAATGTTTGCAGGCGTCGAGCCTTGGCTTACTAAGAATATACAGCGGGGAAAATAAGTATTGAACACGTCAACATTTTTATCAGTAAGGGGATTTCTAAGTGGGCTATTGACACATAATATCCACCAGATGTTGCCATCAAGCCAAATTTTGAATTCATACAAAGAAATCAGAACATTGAAGTATACAAGTTGAGTCATAATAAATAAAGTGAAATTGGGACTCATGCTTATGATTGGGAGTGTCCAAAAATAATCCGTTTCACTGAGTTTCTTGGAAATCACTTAAGGTCCAGAAAATCGAGCCTGGAGAGAGAAACGAGACCAGGGCAACAAAACCAACATGCAATCTCCAACCTGAAAAGAGCACTCGATTGCTTTTAAATCATATCAAGACTTCAAGCAGTCACAGAAGCTCAAGGACAATCCCACGCCACATGCAACCTAGAACGAAGCGATTCTATATATAACCCGAGACAGGTTTAGGCTGAGCAGATGGTAGAAGAGACAACCACTGTTCCTGTAGCAACTTCGGCAGTCCATGAACCGAGTGACCAAAAACAAGCTCAAGAGGACTAAAACCAGTAGATTCCTGGACAGCATTATGAATGGCAAAAAGTAATAAAGGGACTCCCTCATCCCAGTACTTCCCAGATATTTTGGCCAGTTTAAGGTCAAAGCAATGTGGTGAAAGCTAGGGAAATAAGCATCCACTTAATTTTCCCTAAACAGTGGTACCAGATTGACCTGCTGACTGACATCAAACTCAGGGACTTCACTTACCGGGGAACCCTGAGGAACACATGGAGAACAGTTCCAGCTTTGTCCGGGTTGTTTCAACACCTGCAGCATAGGAACTATCTCGGGCTGCTTCATGTTGAGCCACGCCAAAGCAATCTCTTTGTCCGCAGAAGTGCAGGAGCTGTGCCTGGTTTCCTGTTTCATTATTTCCAGCTCCAATTCCTTCAGCCAGATAGCAAGACCAGGGTCTTCTACATTAGGGGGTGGGCTTCCAGGATCCATGCACAAATTAGGCCAGTCATCTCACTCGCCTCCGCTACAAGTGACTACATCACCTGAAGAGCAATACCCATCGCCTCCTTCCCCTCAGGCAATATACCCCGAGATACCAGGTCATCATAGAGCAATGCCTTTACTTAAATTTTGGATTTTAGTTTGAGGCACTGGCACATCAAGGAAGGAGGCAATCTGTAATAGATCTGCCTTACGACAAGCATCAAAGCCCTCTAAGATAGGATACAGGGTGAATCTGGTCAGGTCAAAATCTGCCATTTCAACACCACGCTACAGAAGCCCCTAAGTCTGTTCATACAAAGTAACCAATACTATTTTTACTTTAGTCTATTAATTCTTGACTTCCCATGCAAGGAATAACCCGGACGGGCCCCTAATTCTGTTATGTCCTGGTCTTCTCTGACACAAAAGAAAGTGAAAACAAAAGACATTCATCCAGAATCGAGGACCGCATGCATGGGGAGAAATGGAAAACATGGAACTGGAATGGTGATGCTGTGGAACGGGATCTGAAAAGAATGACATACACACACTCACGGATGTAACAGCATTGAGACATTAATATTGGCATATTATTTATAAGTAAGATTATCAAGTTTAAACAACAAACGATCATTAGTTAAACTTTGACAACACAATAGAATGTAGAGACAATGAACATGTTGTATTTAGATGAACTTACACGTCTTTTTGAATTGAAACAATGCTTATTTTCAAGTTGAGTTTACTCGTGTTTTTAAGGCAGCAGGTGAACTTTCGTTTCTAAGTTTTACAGACTTGAAATGTTTTACAGTGCAGGGCCGCAGGTCAGAAGTGTCACGGATCGGGGTGGTTCAGGCACAAGTACGAGGTATGATACAGGCTGAAACGTGGACGACCCACTTGCGGCTCAAAGGGACAAACGGGGTTTATTAACTGAACTAAAAACACAAGAAAACACTAACAAAATCAAAGGACAATGAGAGGTAAAAAACCAAAAGGGGATAAACAAAGACTAACCTTACAAAAGGGTTGGGTAAACAGGCAGGAGGCAATATGCAATATACAACAAACATCTAACACCGAGAATCACAATCACAAACAATAAAGCACAAGGGACTAAAACTCAGGCAGGAACTTAAATACAATAACTGAACAGGGTAATGACAAGCAGGAGTGAGACAGAAAATTAACCAATTTGGGAGGGTGCAGGACAACAAGCATTCAGGGAAACACACAAACAGAGGAGGCAGAATTCGAACATAAGACAGGGGATCACAGGCAGCCGCATGCTCAGTGCTCAGAGAAAACACGAAGACTGACAACACGAGGGACGGTATGACCAGCGACACCTGCTGGCCAAACGGGGAAGGGACATGGGGTGGAACAACCTGACAAGACCCTGACAAGAAGATGTTCAATATGAAGTAGGAGGGTGAATGCTAGTGTTTTACTCCGCTAACAGGCAGTGTATGTGAAATGTATAAACAATTGAAACTGAGAAAAAAGAAACAATTTAACTACGTAGATGACTTGCCCAAGGCAGAACAAAGGATGCTACTTCATGGTTTAAGGGCAGATGGTGTTATATGTGTTGTCTATGTGATTTGTGGCTCTACAAATAAAGCTGAATTGATGTGATTTGGGTTATATAAATACCACTGAACTGAATTTTGTTGTCTGTCATTTTTTTAACATTACATTTAATCATTCCCTGTTCATACTACTCAGCACATTTACACTACACTGCATACCTGCACAAAATCAAACATAATTTTGTATATTATTTTTTGTTATATTGCATTTATTATATTGCCATGTATTGTGGATGTTTTGTATTTATTTATTGTATTTGTATTTATGTGCAGCTTAAGTTCTGGGTCCTTTGAATTTAACTCTACACTGTACTTAGGACATGGGTGATAAAACTCCAGCTCATATTGTTTTATACACATCCAGTGTAGAAGTAAAATTGGACATTGGTAGCCCTGGGAGGGGAGGCATATTGGGTCTGTTATGTCTTAGGCCTTAGGCAAGAAGAGATTGTTTTGAATACTGTGTGACCTCGCTTCGTGATAGCTGCCTGCGGTTAGTTCTGCAGACCCTGAAGAAACCTCGGACTACGGAGAGGCAGACAGCGGAGCAAAGGGGGGGAGAAACCACCTGCAGGAAGAGATTTGCAGCTGCCCCAACTGGTGCACAAAGAGTTATACCTTTATAAAATAGTTGCAGTAGACAATATATAATGTTACGCGATTATGCAAAGTAGTTATTACATTAATCATAATAATCATATGTTAACAGTTTGCAGTGATTCAATGCCATATAATCAATATCTATATACATATCTCAAGTAGAGTCTAGAAGCCGAGACAGATTCCGGTAAAATAGGTAAAATAGGTGGATTTTACTTTGCTACCAAGGTGAACCAATAGAGCAGGAGAATTGTGTTTATTATACGTTTGAGCTCGGTTTGTTGGTGTTTTGTGACCAATCAGGACCTAGAAATCCTTACGGGGGATTGGGAGTTATGGTTTAACTACTGGTTGCTCTGTGTGCTGGGTATTACTGTACCTGGTACCGAGTGCCAGAGTGTGATGGAAGCACTTTGCTGGAATTGCTGGAATAAAGGACATTTTTTTTACTCGCCAAACTGAGAGGTCCAGACTTTTATTCTAAGTGACACTCTGTGTTATCAGAGAGGTTGATTTATAATTTCTCTACCACACCATCTGTTTGATATTGAATTACTGAGGAGTAGTTAAGTGCACACACATACACACACGAGATGGATTAATGAATAGTGGATGAACAAATTACCTAATTATTCCACTATTTAAGGCTCATAGTTATCGTAATGCTTTGTATTGTATTCCTTTGATCTCGCAACGTTACATAATAGTCTAGATGTCTTATTGCAGTCACTTTTATAGTGGAGGTAACCCTAAATGTCATTTCCAGTAAGGCGCAGCCAGGGGCGTGACTACATGCGCCTGGTGCCCATCGTGTTACAGAGCAGTGAGTTAATCTGCACAGCTGACCGAAGTGTATGGAGTTCACATAAAGCCACTACGATAGCCGAACACTGCGGATTTTAACATTACATAACGTTTGACATTTTAGCACACTTTAAGGTAAGTAATTTAGATATATCTGTAGTTTATGTTCTTATATTATGATCATATATTTTTGTATCCCGGAGGAGGAATGTATTAACATTGTGCTTTTCTAAGTTTTCTTTTCGCAATTACTTGTCTTTTAGTCGGATGACTGACCGAAGCAGATGTTTATAATTACCTACGTGAATCTAAAAGGGTTTATTATTTAAGACGCAGCTTATCAAGATAATACATTTTTTGTTTAATATGAAATAAACTAGATGCATTATAGTCATTTTCCAGCTCATAAATGCTCACATTTAGTAAATTCAGTTAAAATATTCCCCAGCATATAATAATGTTGTAAATCAACCATGCCTCGTGGTGGAGGGGTACACGCTGGGACTTTACGACATCATTCATGATTACTTTATATACTACTTCTTTTTATCAAAATAATGTGCACTAAATTATTCCTGAGAAGCAATTTTGTTTAAAAGAGAGACTAGAATTTCAACGAGCTGTACACTGGTGACAGGATAAATACGATTACTAGAAATTATTACTTAATCAAGGTGAAGTTAACTTTCTTCCCTTTTCGGTCTTTTTTCGTGAGGATAGCAAGTATCCCTCTAGAAATTAGAGCCTCATTTAATGTATTTGATCTTATTAAGAGTGGCTACAGATAACTGTTGTTCATTTTTATGTTTCTTAAAATCTATATTGATTTAGATAGTTAAATTTGTACTTGACTATGGCTTTCTTTTGCTTATTGGATACTCCATGTGGGGATAATCTTATGACAAATTACGCTCAGTCTCAAAAGCTAAGACTGGCCAAGTCATTCACCTAAATGACAGCATGAACTGATCAATTTGTCAGAGTCAGAAAATGGGTATTATATTTTAATGCAGAGAGGAGTGATGTATTGGCCTAGGCCCTGTGTTCTAGTGTTGGAAGAGGTAAAGATTAAAAATCTTAGCAGTGGTGTTTTATGTTGGTGTTTTAGGGACATTATCAGACAAATGTTTTACTGTGATATAGAAACAAAGAATATTTCTTCACCAAGCCGTGTAGAATATTCATTATGATGATCCATTAAGGGGGGTGGGAGGGTGCTTTCAGACCTATAAACACTTTTAAAGGTCATTGGAGATGATGGTCTCAATGCTTGACCTTTACACAATCCCTTGATGGACGCCATCTCAGGGGATGAAAGGCCTCACAGGTGTTTGAACCTCCTCCTTCTGAATAGGTGTTGTATCATCAGTAGGTACGTTTGACTGGAGTGTTTAAAGCTGGGTATTCCTAGGGGCACATGGATCTTTCAGCCTCTAATCCTAGGCAAGGTTGCAGGGTGGAGTTTATTCCAGGCAGCGCAGGCCACAAGCACAACTTGCTTTAAGTGAAAAATATGTATCTTAAAATAATCACAGCTGTCCAGCAATTTGCAAACCTATTTTGTTCCCAAAGAAAGGAGGCATACATTTTAAACACTATTATGATTATATTGTGAGGCTGTAGGGCTAGGCAGTTATATTCAGGATAATTAGCACACCTTCTGTTTTGCTATTGTATTGCTTAATATGTGCATAATATGTGCATATGTGTATATTTCACTTGTAAATAATATGTGCTATACTGTGTACTGTTCCCCTGAAAATGCAGGCGTTATTGTAGAGTACTACCCAGTGCCGTGTAAATAGTTGACTTGCCTTGTCTGTACTGCTGTTTGCTTTGAGAGTGCTTTGGTTCTGGTCTGTCGAATAAAGGTAGGACCTTCCATTGGAAGAATGTAAATCTCATTTCAATAACTATGATCCTTGAACTCACCACAATATCTTATGGGAAAATTAACTTGAGCTTGCAGAAAAGTAAGCCTTCACATAAAAAACAATTAAGAATGTTATATTTTTTTAAGTGTGTTTTTCAGATACCACAGGTAGCCGAACTACAATCTTTGGACTGCATGAGCAAATATGCATGACATGGGGAGAACATGCAAACTCCACTCACATAGTGTAGATGCAACTTTCAAAGCCCCAACCTTGGAGAAGTGAGGCAACAGTACGAGTCATTCTGCCACCCCTTTTATGATAAGTTAAGTTAAAAAACATTTTTTTTCATTCATTGGCCATAAAATATGATCTATGTAAATTACAATAATGAGCAAACAATATGTTTTAACTAATAACACACTAATAACTAATAACAGAAATCACTATATTATACTTGTACACACTGAACACACCATTCTGACATTCACAGTGTAGGTTGTAGGAAGTATTTGAACTCTATTGAATTTTAATAAGTGGTTGAACATCTTTTGGCGGCAATAAGTGCTATGGCAAGGGTCTCCATCTCCGGTCCTGGAGAGCTACCGTCCAGTAGGTTTTCTGTCCTGCCTGGCTTCTGATGAGCCACACCTCTTCTCACCAAACTTTTACTGAGCTTCAGCTGGAAGACAGCCACCCTGACATTATCCTGTGGGATACCTTGATGACAAGCTGTCCAAAGCAACGAAGCAGCCTTAAATCATGTTGCTGCCTCCACTGTACCACACTGTTGGCAAGATGTTTCCATGTTGGTATGTGGTGCCCCTTTTAAGCCATTTGTAGTACTGCATGTTTCTCCCATAAAATACACCCCGTGCTTCATATGCTCCCAAAACATTTCCCAGTAATGCTATAAGGTGGAGTGTGGAGGTCTCAGGCAATCTTCAGGCTTCAGGATTCTTTTTTACCCATTGAGCATTCTTCATTATGCTTTTGGAGTAATCTGGGCTGGGTGCCCACTTTGAAAGAGAGAGTAGGCACAGTACTAAACCCATTTATAGACAACTTAATTGTTCACCAATGTGTGTATTTTGACTGATACTGATAGCCAATATATTTTTGTATAATATCACCATTAGTGATACCGGTGAGTAGGGATGGGTATATGATTCAATTTGCTTCCGGTTCGATATCAGTGCTGCATGAATGAGATATGAAATTTGATATAGCAGCTGTCCATATTTATCACATATGCTTTCATAGCTGTAAATGGTATGCAAATTTACAAATGTCACTGGAAACAAATTGTGATGACCACTAAAGAAAGGCCAAAGGGCTGTATACAAAATTCTACCAAAGGAGAGTTGAATAGGTGAGTTGAATTTATAAATGTAGTGAAATGCAAAATACTTGAATTTACCTAAAATCCTGGTGTCCGAATCCTATCAGGTGAAACATGGCCACACTTCAGACCATTTAGCTTTAGGTATCTTAACTGTGTTTAAAGTAGCTACTAGCTAGCGATAGGCATCTGTTGACATCAGAGCAAGTGTATTGTTAGCTAGCAATGGCCCGTGAGGTGTGACAATCAATGGATAGCTGAAGCGTAAGTGGCAGCAAAATGAGGCACCGAAATCTGCATTGCAATACCGCCCAGTGCAACACTTTTTGAACATTACAGAAATTAAACTTATATATACATACAGATTGATAATCAAACATTTTTTAATTGATTAATTGAAAAAAGAATTGCACACCCCTGTTGATCAGCCATAACATTAAAACCACCTAACTCATACTATATATGTCCCTCCTCATGACACCAACAGCTCTGACCCATCAAGGCATGGATTCCACAAGACCTCTGAAGGTGTCCTGTGGTATGTGGCACCAAGATGGTCGCAGCTGATTCTTTAAGCCCTGTAAGTTGCAAAGCGTGGCCTCCATGGATCTAACTTTTGTCCAGTTCATCCAACAGATGCTCTATCGGATTAAGATCTAGGGAATTAGGAGGCAAAGTCAATACCTTGAACTTCTTTATCTTACATAAACTATTCCTGAACAAATTTAGCAGTGTAGCGGGGCACACTATCCTGCTGAAAGAGCCCAATACCATCAGGAAATACCATCACCATGTTGGGTGTACTTGGTCTGCAATATTATTTAGGTAGGTGGTTTATGCCAATGGAACATCCACATGGATTCCAGGATTCAAGGTTTCCCAGAAGAACATTGCCCTGAGCATCACACTATCTCTGCCAGCTTGCCATGGTGCATCCTGGTGCCGTCTCTTCCAATATATATCGCATAATATATAATGCCACCCTTAACAGGTGCTATTGTAACAAGAAAATTGATGATGTTCACTTCATGTGTCAGTGGTTTCAATGTTATGGTTAATCAGTGTCAAAGTCAAAGTATCTGTAACCCGCACCTCCAGTCTTGTTTCATTGATTGGACTCTAGGTTTGCTCACTACTGACTTTGGTTAGCTTCTGTTGAAGTCGTTAGCCTAAGGATTCACATACTTTTTCAGACCTATACTATGAATGTTCGGATAATGTATTCAATATGAACAAGAACAATACGATAACTTGCATGTTATTAGTTAAAACATATGTGTTTGTTCATCATTGTAACTTAGGTGAGGAGCAGATCACATTTTATGACCAATTAATTGAGATAAGAAGGTCATTTCGAAGGGTTCACACACTATGGAAGTATGAAGGTTTCTGTGACATATCACTTTAACTTATTTAAATACAGAATGTGGTTGAATCCTTCACACACTATATGAGTTTTTTAAATTTATTAATTTAATAAATATTACACTCAGTGACAAAAAAAAGTTAAGCGCCCAGATGAGACAACAAGAGATCAAATGGACAACAGAGTTGGCAGTATGTGCACACTGCTGGTCCCATGTCAGTACGGTGTGGCACCTCCCCAGGCCTGGATACATGCGGTGATACAGTGTGGAAGGGAGTCCTACAGCTGTTGTATCCTCTCCTGCCGCAAGTCGGCCCACAATTGTTGGAACAGGGCTTTGAGATCCTGCAGATCGGCACTGGGTCTGTGTTGACTTCCAAGCCGATTGCACCCATGTTTGACTGGGGAATGATCAGGGGACCTGGCTGGCCACGGGAGGACCTCAACATGATGTAGGCAGTCCATAGAAACACATGCCATGTGTGGACAGACGTTGTCTTGTTGAAAGACTCTACCAAAGTGCTGTCTCAGGAGGGGTAAGACATATGGACACAGGATGTCACTGACATAGCACTGTGCCGTCAGGGTTCCCCGAATCACTACCAGAGACCTGAAGTCATACCCTATGGCTCCCCACACCATGATGTCATACCCTATGGCTCCTCACATCATGATGTCAGGAGTAACTCTGGTGTGTCTCTCCACAACTTTGACAGGATTGGTCCTCTCCCCTTGGCACTGCCATAGGCTCATGCAATGGTCATACATGGTAATGCTGAACCAAGATTCAATGCTGAACATGGCATGATGGCACCTGTCATCAGTCCATGCCTCCTGGTTACAGCACCACTTCAAACACAGCCGTCTCTTTGCTGATGCTAACGCCAGCCTACACATGCGACGGTGAACCCAGTGATGCCAGTGCGGGATTACACAGCATATTATGTATCTGGACATTTTTTAAAGCATTATTTTTTTGTTTAAAAAAGACTCAAAGACTGTATCAGGTTTGTAAGGTATCTGCATATATCCAAATTTACAATATTGGTATCGGACAAAAACTGGTATTTTGCCATGTCTACTTTTTACTTGTGCTTGAATAGTACTTCACTGAATAACTTTTACTTGAGTAACATTTTGATGTGGTATCTGTACTTTTACTTAAGTGAGAACATCGAGTATTTTTTCCACCACTGTTGCCAATAAGAAAGTAATTACTAAATCATTTACTTGTTGCCACAGTGGCTCGGTAGTTCAATGTTTGTTTGTTTGCCTACATGTCAAACCAAAATCAACACAAATTTAGATAATTTTCTTTTACGAAGCAGATTGTTCATTCAATATATGAACCGCATTCATATGTTTTGTATTGGATCTAAACTTGTTAACCAGATAATGCTCTTAAGGACTTAAATGTCCATTTCATTATCTGATCCAATAAAATTGATGAGGAAAATCAACTTCATTAAAGGCAAACAAGGGGTTTTCAATCCTTCAAAAACCATAGACCACCAAATACAAATTAAAAATAGGGATCCCTTGGCACTACTGCATGATTGTGAACAACTTTGGGCAGAGTTTAATATGTCTTTCTCTTGGCTGTAACTGCTTTGTAGGCCTCATGGTTGAAATTTCTGTGCTGATTTAAAACACCTGTAGTTTTTTTGTTTTTAAAGTTTAGTTTGTTAAATAGAAAACCAGTGGAACCCAAAGCATAGATGTTTTGCTTTAACAATTAAAAGTTCTGGATTTGGGTTTCTGTTCATATGCAGTGTACCACTTACTGGCCCATAATGGACTATGTCATCATGGTGACTCCATATATTTTGTAGTGTGATGATGTCAACCTGGCAGCACTGTTGTGTGTGGTGATTGTGTGCATATTTCACTTATGGGGACAGGTGGAAATCTGAAAAATGTTGTATGGACAGATAGTAACTCAAACTTTTACCTACGTTTTTATGTGTAAAAGTGGTTTGTTACATATTTTTTATCATTGTGTATTTGTTTGGAGTTTGGTGGCTTGCTGTGAACTGCAATGATGTGTGGGTATCAGGGGTATGGATTCCTGGCTGAGAGTGTAGCATTACATGCTTAATAATAGCACAGTGACCCTGAGTCTCCTCCTGACATGCAGACAGCTGGTCTCACAGAGCCTTCCTTGAGATGATCATGTGACATGGCTAGGTTGTGTGCATACACGGCTCTGCTGAAAGTTATGTCATTTATGGAGTGTGCCTTCTCATGTGTCATTGAATACATCATTAATACATAAAGGCTAAATGTGTAGGTAAGACTATGACTTCATTTTAGATAGAAACACTTGATCAAGGGATATTTGTTCACACAATATAAAGTGCATAGTTACAAATGTAAGATAAACCAATAAGCAAAAATATATAAATTATAAAGGGGTGTACATGTAATGAACGTAGTTGTACAGTTATGTAAGGTGATATGGAAGATATTGTCCTTGTTCAGTGCTTGATGAGAGCAGCAGTTAGGGAAGTGCATAGCATAGTGGTGCAGTGGTTAGCACTGTTGCCTCATACCTCTGGGACCAGGGTTCGAGTTTCTGCCACACATGGCTCCATGTGTGTGGAGTCTGCATGCTCTCCCAATGTTGTGGGGTTTCCTCCAGGTACTCTGGTTTCCCCCCACAGTCCAAAGACTTGCTGAGGCTGTCTTGGAGTTACGAAATTGCCCATATGTGTGCGTGAATGGTGTGTGAGTGTGCCCTGCGATGGGCTGCCCTCCCTTCCTGGGTTGTTCCCTGCCTCGTGCCCGTAGTTTCTGGGATAGACTATAGACCCCCTGTGACCCAGAAGTTTGGAAAATGGATGGCAGCAGCATTTCAAGCTTCCTGGTGTGGTCCAATACACCCCTCTGGGATAATGGAAGGTGAAGTCATAACTCCATGCTACTAAACCAATAAATGCACACAAACAAACATTACAACAAGACAAGCCTCGTACCTCTGCTAGAAGAAAGCACGAAAGTAGTGAGGAATGCCACAAAACTAAAGGCTGCAGCTAAAAAATTACATGAAACAAAAGAAAAGTAAACGCAACAGTAGAAATGATTAAGAAACCACAACCCCCTAATTAAGACCTACCATATTAAACGAAAGGCATGCCAACAGAAGGGAAAAGGAGAAGATGCACCATCAGTCCAAATCATTCAACCACAGCTTTTCTCTGCCTAAACAGCACTGGCAATTACCGGAGGACTAATCCCACTACCGGACCAAAATAAAGATGTCACTGACATTTCTACCGGACCATAATATACCACCGGGATTTTCATTGTCGAACCGACGATGAACTACCAAAGGTTATAGACGCCTTCATCCCAAAACCCAACATGCCGTTTCTAGGAGATCCCGCTATCCCTCACGCAGTATCCCCTGCAGACCGTGGAAACCGATATGGGTGAGAATGTTAGCTGGCAGTGGGACGTGCAGTTTTTCGTACCTCCTTAGATAGAATTGTCAAAGTAGTCACCTCCTGTTCTTCACCTCCTTGACCCAAAAATACCTGGGTAGTGGGGGCACACAGCAAAGTAGGTGAAGTTGAACAACCCATCTTAGGCAATGGCACTGTAGCAGAGACTGCCATGTTGCTACCGAGTTCAGCGGGCACCAGGACACAGAGCTCATCACTAGAATCGTCCCCTTGCAAACCCACCCTAGTTTGAGCTGGGGATGAAGGACTAGCTGCAGGCTCCCTGCTGAGATGAGATTTTAACATGGTATGATAAACCTGTTTCACTTTGTCCAGGGCATCAACTGGCGCAATGGTATAGACCACACCTCCTGGCTTAGGGACTCGCAACACTTTGTGCAACACTGAGTTCCACAGATCTTCAATCTTATTACGACCCCTAATACCATGATCACGAACATACACCAGCTGACCTTCCTGCAAAGGCAAACACCAAACCCAATGCGCATGATGCCACTGCCGTTGACCAGCAGCCACAGCCAGGCGCTCTTTAGCTTCCTCAAACACCAGATGGAGTCGGCTTTGATGCTCCGATATACAGTCACTCACCATACCCAGTACTGGATCTGCCACCCGTCCCAACAGAAAATCCACAGGTAGCTTAGGATCTTGACCAAAATGATGTGGGGCGTTATTATATCAGAACACCACCTGGGGAAAGCACGCAGTCCAACCCCTCTTCCAAGAGACTGGAAGTGCAGGCAAGAGATTATGCAACGTCCTATTGAACCACTTGCACTGACCACATCATACAGCAAACAAAGCTCTCTGATCTGAGCACTCTCAAAGTTACGGCCCTGGTCAGAATGGAGACGACCTGGGACTCCAGACTTATAGAACCATTCAACAACAAGAACTTGAGCCACTGTAATAGCATGCTGGTTCCTGGTAGTAATGGGCAGCGTATATTTGCTAAAGACATCCTTCATCACCAAAACATTTTCAATGCCATTACGAGTAGGCTCTAATACTGTGCAGACCAAAGCCAAAATTTCGTTAGGTCGAGAAGCCAACAGGTGGCCCATAAAACTATGAGCTACAGGCTGTTTGTCCTTACTAACTTGACAACGTTAACGTCCTGGCACCAATGTTTAATGTGTGCAAACATACCAGGCTAGTAACATCGCTGCTGTACCAACCAGCTTGTCCTGTCAATGTCAGCCTAAGCAAGTGCAGGTGCCCCCCACCAACTTGCCCTTCAGCCCTTCAAATCTAGTTTCTCACTCCTCCGTCCATGCCAATGCCAAGCTTCGTCCAGATGCTCTCCAAGAACACTCCTCCAGCTTAGCCTTTAAACTCTCCTATTTTACTATTTAACTGACGGTAGTCCACACGCAACCGAGGGCTTCCATCCCTCTTTTTAACAAGGGCGATAGGGGACGCATAAGGGTTGCATCTCTCCCGAATAATTTGTGCCTTGAGCATCTGTTGAATGTGGGACTTGACCACCTCCTATTCAGAAGGAGGCAGCCGATGTTGGTGCTGTTGGATGGGAACATCATCAACTAAGGAATCTCATGAGAAATGAGATGAGTACAACCCAGATCACCCTCATCAACCGCGAAAACAGAGCTATACTTAACCAAAAGGGACCTCCACACCCTGGAATATCCTTATTACAAAGCACAACATCCAGTTTCAGGGGCCCAGAAACTTGGGGGGGGTGCATTGGTTAGAACTTTTTATTCCTCGTTAGGTTCATATGTATTTTCACTTTTGAAACATTCTCAGAACTTTGTAGCAGACAGAAAGTTGCCAGCAAAGCACTGCAATGTAGCTATGCATAGGTTCTGTACCCACGGCTGCTAATGTAGTGAGCTTGTCTGAACAGGGGCCATTTCTCTGAGTGACACCTGGGAGGAGCATGAATGTGCAGAAGAGCATAATACTGCTGGTATCGGAGCACACAGTTATGCAAACAAATAGAACTAACACACTTTTCCAATGATCATGCACACTAAGAAATACGCATCCTCATTTTTCTGGAAAAAGGGATTGGCAATGAAATCAAGTAGCTTGTTTTTTAGGAACCTGATAACCACCTAGTGTCTAAAGATCTGCTGTATTTTTATTAATGTAGCATTATGTTTTTTAAATAGTATATTATGTACCCCTTTTTGTCTACATTTTCAAATGCTGTACTCACCCCTACAGCCAGCGAACAAGACACTATGACAGCTGTTCTGAAGATTGGTTTCTCCTGCTTCAAGATGGACCCAGGCCTGGCATACCATGAGGAGGTCCTGAGTCCATACTGTGCTGTGTACATGAAGGAGGCTGTGGAGACAGGTGCGCAGAGTGCCTGCCCCTTACTCTTAAAGATCTTTAGGCATGTCCAGGCCATTGTGCCAATCTTCCATCAAATTTAACATTTTCCATATAAAGCACAGATCAGTCCTGACACTTGAGTTGCCTGACACAGCTTAAATGACACTGCTTGAGCAGTGAGTAGAATAGAATAGAAAAGAATAGAATAGAATAGAGAAACTTTCCATGTGGCAAATTTCTCTTTTTGCTTACTCCATCTTGCTTGCTTTCCATGAGACACACAGACTCATGCAC
>JABFEB020000060.1:27935559-27947854 GCA_019775895.2 Stomatorhinus ivindoensis | reverse complement strand
CCCCCCCCCCCCCCCCCCCCCCCCCCCCCCCCCCCCCCCCGACACTGTAGAAGGTCAGCCAGTGTGCAATGCTCCTGGAGCAGGAGCAACAGCATGTTTTCTAAAATCCATGAAAAAAAATCTTGGAAACATGCCTACTAGTGTGTAGTTCTGAACTGAACATAATTCTTGCTGTTCTCCAGTGAGAGGTACGGCGTAAGGTGAAGCAGAGGACTTCATATACATAATGCTTCTGCAGCAGTCTTCAGCAGCTGATTCTGACAGAGTTTTTAAAGAAAGCTTCCTACAGAGATTGATTTAAAAATGCAATTAAATGGATCTGTAACATTTTCAGCTCAAATTTAGACATCAAATGGCAGAAAGGAAAATATGAACGTTATCTGAGATTGCTATTGTCTAATATCCCAGTTGTCTGCATGTTGCCCCTTTGCTCGGCAGAGAAGGGGCAGGTTTATAAGCAGGTGAAGCCCACTATGTACCCACCCTGGTGCTCCACATTCGACGCCCACCTCCAAAAAGACCACGTGATGCATGTGGTAATAAAGGACAAGACAGCTGATCTTAAGAGTGAGGCAACTGTGGATCTGGACCAGCTGGCCGCACAGTGCAAGAAGGAAAATAGCAGGCTGGAGATCTGGGTGAGTGTGGTTGGAAGCCATGACTGAGCTCTATATGAGTATGTGAAGGATTGGTTCTGTCTGTTTGTTGAATGGTCCTTTCTGGAAATATAGAGGAATGTGCATGAAAGTCTCAGTGAGTCTGTGAAGGTCAGAATGGTTCTTTGGGTGAGTTTTGGGATGATAGGAACTGGATGGGTTTGTGTACTGGGACAGGCTACAAACAGGCCATTAACATTTCCTGTCTCAAAACCAGGTGGAGACAAAACCAATAGGAAGATTGCAAATGGAGGCCACGTACCTATTGGAGAACAGTGGTGAGTCTAGATGATAATATAGCTTCACTCACTCTTAATAGCATAAGAACATGTCATAGTGTTATTTTAAAGTGTCATAAACTGTTGACTTCTGTTTTTCTTAACTGTTCTTCTTTTTCCACTTATTATTATTATTATTAGTATTATTATTATGTTGGCTTGAAAAGGCTAACACAATGTTCTTTGTTTTTTCTCCACCCCAATTTTCTAAATTGTTTTTGGAGTACAGCCATGAAACTTTCGACATTTCTTCACCCTATAGCCATGAATTTGGGGGGGTGGTTGGGATTTGGGCTTTTATAAACTCTCGTACCCTCCATCATTTTGGGAGGTCCCATCAAACACCCCCTTTATTCCCATTGACTTATACAGGGAGGATATTTAAATTGCTGCCCCCCTCACATCTTTTAAGCTAAATCAATTAAACTTGAGTCATAAAGTCATGAGGTGACACCACCAGGTCCTGGAGCTGACCGTGGCGTCGGTGGGAGTCCAGCACGGAGCAGACTCGGGAGGCAGACCCCTCGTCCGGCAGGGGAGCTAGGTCCTGGGTGGCTGGGTCGGGACCCGGGGCGACGGTACTGTGTCTGGCAGGCTTGAGGAGAGTGACGTGAAAGGTTGGGCAGATGCGGTAGACCCGGGGCAACTGCAGCCGGACAGCCGCGGGTCCGACTTGGCGTAACACTCGGAACGGCCCAATGTACCTTGCCATTAGTTTGTGACACCCTGGAATGCGGAGGTTGCGGGTCGAGAGCCATACCCATTACCCCGGGCGGTATTCGATGCTTGGGCGCCAGCGGCGGTTGGCCTGCTGTCCGGTTTGTTCCCGCCCGGCATTGAGGGCACTCCGGAGCCGTCGCCAGGCATGCTTGCTGCCATGGTAACACTGTTCCACAGCCGGCACGTCTCCCGGTGGGGAGTCCCATGGGAAAAGGGGCGGTTGGTACACCAGCACAGCCTGAAACAGGGTGAGATTGGTGGAAGGACTCACCCGGGAGTTCAGTGAGTATTCTGCCCACACCAGATGCAAAGACCAACTCGTCGGGTCAGTCCGGCACAACAGTCGCAGAGCCTTTGACATTTCCTGGTTGGTCCTTTCAGCTAACCCATTAGACTGGGGATGGTAGGCTGACGTGAGACTTATGTCGATCCCCAACTTGGCACAGAAAGCCTGGAAAACCCGCGAGGCGAACTGGGGTCCACGATCACATACGATATCCTCAGGGATTCCAAACCCCCTAAACAGTTCCCGGGTGATGATGTCTGCCAGCTCGGCAGCTGTGGGGAGCTTGGCAAGGGGCACCAACCAACAGATCTTTGAAAACCGGTTGACGATGATGAGAATCACCGTCTTACCCAACGACCGTGGGTGATCCGTCACGAAGTACATAGCTATGTGCGACCAGGGTCTGTCGGGGACAGGTAAGAGTTGAAGAAGACCCACAGGGCTCTGGTTACTGGCCTTGCACCTGGCGCATTCCTGGCAGGCTTTCACATGATCTTGCTCCTGCTGGGCCACCAGTACTGGCATGCGACCACCGGCTGGGTGGCCGCGATCCCCGGATGACCGGTGCTGGGCTGGGCATGGACCCACTGCAGTAGTTCGGCCCAGAGGGGACGGGGAACGTACCTTAGTCCCACCAGGCACCCCACCGGCACACCCCTGGCCTTGTTCCGCCTCTGGATGTGGTCTTCCAGGTCCCAAGTGATGGTCGATATGAGACAGGTCGGAGCTAGGACAGGGTACTCCTGCTCCGTGCCTTCAGGCGGATCGTACTTTTGGGATAGGGCATCCGCCTTCTGGTAGGCTACCCGGATGTCAAAACGAGCGAACCACTACACCCATGTCTTAGCTGACTGGAGGTACTCAAGGTTCTTGTGGTCAGTGAGTACGGTGAAGGGGAAATGAGCGCTCTCCAGCACCAGCTTGATGGAGAGCAGCTCCCGCTCTCCCACGCAGTAGTTTCTCTCGGCCGCCGTCAGCTTCCAAGAGAAGAAGGTGCAGGGGTGACGTCGACTGGTCTTGGGGTCCCACTGGATGAGAACCGCTCCCACTCCCACGGGGCATCGACTTCCATCTCAAATGGCAGGTCGGGACGTGGTTGCATCAGGATGGGGACGGAGCAGAAGGACTTCTTGAGATGATGGAAGACTTCCTCCACTGCTGGGGTCCAGGCGAGTCGGGTGGTCTTTCCCCGGGTGAGGGAGGTGAGCGGCACAGCAACCTGGCTGAAGTTGTGGATGAACCTCCTGTAAAAGTTGGCAAAGCCTAGGAAACGCATCAGCTCCTTGACCGAGCGAGGCCACGGCCACTCCTGGATGGCTGTGATTTTATTGCAGTCCATGGCGACCTCGCCCAGCCGAATGACATACCCCAGGAACCTCACCTCCTCCTGATGGAACTCACACTTCTCCCCCTTTGCGTATAGCTGGTTCTCCCTCAACCCTTGTAGCACCTGCCATACCTGCTGAACGTGGGCCGTCTTGGAGGGTGAATAAATCAGAATGTCGTCGATGTAAACGACAAACCAGTTAATCATATCTCTGAAAACGTGGTTCATAAAGGCCTGAAAGATAGAAGGACTGTTCGCCAGCCCATACGGCATGGCCCGGTATTCGTACTGCTCCCTACTGGTGATGAAGGAAGTCTTCCACTCATCCCCCTCCTTAATTCTCACCAGGTTATACGCACTGCGGAGATCCAGTTTAGTAAAGATCCGGGCGTCCCGCAGTTGCTCTAGGGCAGACGGGATCAGAGGAAGGGGCTCCCTCCGTTTTACAGTCACCGCGTTAAGGGCCCTGTAATCCACCACGGGTCGAAGCCTCCTGTTCTTCTTCTTGACAAAGAAGAAACCGGAAGCCACCGGGGAGGTTGACGGTTGGAGAATCCCCTGCTTCAGCCCCTCGCCGATGTACGTCTCAAGGGACTCCTCTTCCTGCTGGGAGACAGGGTACAAGCTACCCCAAGGGAGGCTAGCGCGAGAGGTCCTTGAGTTCCGAGCTGTCCACCACTGTAGCTCTACAAGGGAGAGAGAGGCACTCGCGCAGACACTGGTTAGACCAGGCACAAATGTCCCCCTTTCTCCAGTTCAGGGCAGGATTGTGCCTGCGCAGCCAGGGCAGACCGAGAATGAGCAAATCCTTAGCCTGCGGCAGCACCAGGAGCTTCAGACTCTCAGTGTGCATGGCACCCACTTGTAAGACACAGGGGTGAGTGTGAAATTTGACAGTTCCGTTGGGGATATAGTGACCAGTCACCTCGTGCACTGAGATGAGACACACCAGTCGCTGGAGGGGGAGACCCAACTGGTGGGCCAGCCCTGCCTCGATGAAGTTTCCAGCCGCCCCACTGTCCAGCAGTGCCCCCACGGTAAGCCGCCGATCTCCCTCCCGAACTATCACCATGACTGTGAACTGCGTGAGGGCGGAAGGCGGAGCGGGAGAGGCACCTACCGGTGGGGGATGGTGTGTCCGGGTTCCCCGCAGTACAGGCACAGCCCGCGCTGCGTCCGTCTCCTGCATTCCTCCGCGGTGAGGGGAGACCGACCCACTTGCATGGGTTCTGCGATCTCGGTTCCCCCGCTTGTGCCAGCGCGGGGCGCCTCCACCAGGAGACGACAACGTCGGCAGATCCCTCACCGAGTTGTCAAGCCGGACTGCCAAGCGGACGTACTCGTTGAAGGTGGAGGTCACTTCCTTCGTGGCCAGCTCGTCGCGCAGCTCTGGGTTCAGGGCTCGACGAAAGATGGTCCGGAGGCAGTCATCTGGTCAGTGGAGGCTAGCCGCGATGGTGCGGAACTCCAGTGAGAACTTAGCTCCTGAGCTAGCCCCTTGGCGACACTCCAAGAGCTGATCTCCCGGGTGCCTGCCCACCACAGGGTGGTCGAAGACACGGGCTGTTCTCAGCCCACAGGGTGGTCGCCCACTCTCGGGCGCGGCCGGTCAGCAGGGAGAGGGTGAACCTCACCTCGGCCCTGGGGGAGGTGAACATCTCTGGATGTTCCTCCACGAAAATTCCACACTGCATAAGGAACAATGGTCCTAATAATCTTCTCTGCGATTTTAATGACTTAATGATGTTGCCAGACTCCAGCTCAACAGTAATGTATCATAAATAAATGAAGCTACTGCAGATTGCTCTTCAACAGCTATACGGTTATGTAAATATTAATTTTAATTACACCATCCATTAAATTGGGTAGCCTTAGCAATTTTAAAACTTTTCGCTTATGATCATAACGTGAAAGATTAATTAAACAAAGCATTTGTCACGTCGCTGATCAGGGAAGCAGAGGCAAGGAGACATAGAATCGGGGAAATGCGGGGTTTAATGAACAAAAACGGACCACACATGAGCGGTAAAGCCAAATGACAATAAAATGACCAGACTGGGGAAACAAATGGAAATGCAGAATAAATGACAACAATCAGGAACAGCTGGTAAACACAGAGAATCTACACGGGGTTAACGAGGGGGCGTGGCACACGGAAGGAGCAGACGTTCGGGGCATGACAGCATTAGGTTTGTTTGGTATAATACATTATTACTATACCCATACAGACAAGGTTTTTAAAAGAATTTAAAAGAAGTGATTCTGATGCGTTTTACCCAACTCATATAAACTCTTTATATGACACACAAAATAAATGTACAATTCATAACTTAATGAGTGATTAGTCATTAGACATATTTTCATTGATGTAAAGTACATATGCAAATAACATGTTTTACACTAATGTTCAATGCATATTAAATGAATGTTTTGTATAAAATTAAATGAATGTTCAGTATTTGTTTTTATGCATAATTCTTTGAATGAACTCAGTTGAATCATAGACAATGTTTCCACACAACTAGAATGAGTCTTTTGAAAAGGAAACACATCCTTTTTCAGTTCATGCATTCACTTTCAGTTCTGAGAACCTAACATGTTCTCATGTCTATTTAAAACAACTGAATGTGGAGAGATTATACATGTCTTTCACGTGAATAACAAAAAAGCTGCATAAATACGAAAAACACTGTGGCGAACATATAACATCATGCGTCGTCAAATATATTTGGGAAAGGAAAAATGCCTGATAGCCTGATATGAACAATGTGGTTTTCTTCATATGGGTATGCACAGTACACCTCTTTTAGTGCCTTACTTTCAGATACTGACTGTGCTGCATTATGACGTCGAGGAGTTTGATGACGTTGAATGTGTGCTGAACAGATGCAAAAGGCAAGGGCAAAGGTGATGCTGGTGAGGGCCTCTTCACCCTGCATGAGCGCCGTGGGGCCATAAAGCAAGCCAAGATTCACGTGGTGAAGTGCCACGAGTTCACAGCCACCTTTTTTCCCCAGCCCACCTTTTGCTCCGTCTGCAAAGAGTTTGTCTGGTAGGTCTGTCAGCTGGCTGTTTGGATGCATCAGCATTTGGTTCTTCCCAGCCTTACTGCTGCTTCACCGCTACTGTAATGCGACTACTGTGACCCGTGTTTGCGATTCCACAGTCTCTGGTGTATCTCAGATGGGCAGTTTGGTTTTGAAGCATTTTTTTCAATCGTTATGTCACAGTCTGGTTGTCATAGCTGTGTTAGTATAATACTCCTGTTAAATACCTACCAAATAGCTACCCTTAACCGTAACTGTGGCTGCTGTGGACTTATATTATTATGGCTAACAGTAGCGTGTGTTTGTAATTAGTGGACGGATTCTGGCAGTATTGATGTTTTCCTTTTTTTGTTGTGTATTTTTAGTGTGCGTAATACTAGTACAACCGGAGCTCCTTGTAGACTCCTGCTCATATTCCCTGACCAGAGTGTTCTTTCTCCTTCAGGGGACTAAATAAACAAGGCTACCAATGCAGACGTAAGTACCTCCAAACTTAAACCTAAGCCATTTCTCATTTCTACATTCAGCATTTATCTGATGCCTGTCCTTGAATTTCCCAGAATGCAACGCAGCCATCCACAAGAAATGCATTGACAAAGTGATTGCCAAATGCACTGGGTCAGCCATCAACAGTAAAGAGACCCAGGTAAGAAGAAATGCTGAGTCACTGACCTGTCTCAGAGAGCAAGAACATATGAGAGTTACAGTTTCTACAGTGTTCGGTGGCACCTTTGTTTGATTGTACCTTTTAATTGAAGGCCACACATTGTTATTTTTTCTACAGTTGAAACTAATCCATCTAAGGCTAAAGAAGTTTTAGGAATGTTCTTCATTCACTCAATGTGTATTCTATTTGATTGCTTCCTTGTTTATGGTATTTTCTGTTTGCAGAAGTCAGTTTTATCAGTTTTAATGCAAAATTGGCATTGGCTGTCCCTGGAGGGTAATTATCAATATAAAAATGGTGTTTTGAACATGTGTAGCAGTCAAGATGACTTATGTGACTATCCTACAGATACACAAAGAGAGATTTAAGATCGACATGCCACACCGGTTTAAGGTCTACAACTACAAGAGCCCCACATTTTGTGAGCACTGCGGCACCCTGCTGTGGGGGCTGACCAGGCAGGGCCTCAAGTGTGAAGGTAAGAGCTGGTCACATGCTGTCAGCTCACACCAAGCTGTTGTGGGGGCTTATCAAGCAAGGCCTCAAGTGTGAAGGTAAGAGCTGGTAACATGCTGTCAGCTCACACCAAGCTGTTGTGGGGGCTGATCAAGCAGGGCCTCAAGTGTGAAGGTAAGAGCTGAGCACATGCTGTCAGCTCACACCAAGCTGTTGTGGGGGTTGATCAAGCAGGGCCTCAAGTGTGAAGGTAAGAGCTGGTAGCATGCTGTCAGCTCACATCAAGCTGTTGTGGGGGCTGATCAAGCAGGGCCTCAAGTGTGAAGGTAAGAGCTGGTCACATGCTGTCAGCTCACACCAAGCTGTTGTGGGGGCTTATCAAGCAAGGCCTCAAGTGTGAAGGTAAGAGCTGGTAACATGCTGTCAGCTCACACCAAGCTGTTGTGGGGGCTGATCAAGCAGGGCCTCAAGTGTGAAGGTAAGAGCTGAGCACATGCTGTCAGCTCACACCAAGCTGTTGTGGGGGTTGATCAAGCAGGGCCTCAAGTGTGAAGGTAAGAGCTGGTAGCATGCTGTCAGCTCACATCAAGCTGTTGTGGGGGCTGATCAAGCAGGGCCTCAAGTGTGAAGGTAAGAGCTGGTCACATGCTGTCAGCTCACACCAAGCTGTTGTGGGAGGTGATCCAGCATGGCCTCAAGTGTGAAGGTAAGAGCTGGTAACATGCTGTCAGCTCACACCAAGCTGTTGTGGGAGGTGATCCAGCAGGGCCTCAAGTGTGAAGGTAAGAGCTGGTAACATGCTGTCAGCTCACACCAAGCTGTTGTGGGAGGTGATCCAGCAGCGCCTCAAGTGTGAAGGTAAGAACTAGTCACTTGGTGTCGGCTCACATCAAGCTGTTGTGGTGGCTAATCAAGCAGGGCCTGAAGCCTAAGGTAAGTGCTGGTCACATGATGTCAGCTCACATCAAGGTGTTGTTTATTTGTAAATTAATACAGAATTGTAATGCAAAATTGAGCAGTCATATATATTATTAACCTCAAAACCAGATATTTTTCACACTCTCATTTCACAGCATATTTCATATTTCACAGCATATTTCTACATTATGTCTAACAGGATCAAGTCAAATGTAGGTTTCCTCTGTGATTGATGCATTTTCTGTCCATACAGAATGCTGTATGAATGTTCATCACAAGTGCCAGATGAAAGTAGCCAACTTGTGTGGTGTAAATCAGAAGTTGATGGCAGAGGCTCTGGCTATGATTGAGAGCACACAGCAGGTTGGTTTATTTATTACCGGTGAAGACTGAGGGCTCACAATAGGTTGATGTGCCTGCCCTGTCTAGTTATTAACTTTAATTAAGTTGTTAACCCATTCATGTATTGTCCCATTGCACAGCATACAGATACATTCGAACATTCAAAAATTAATTAAAATTCGTATGTAAAACAATCTGGGAAACAAAGGGATGTGCAACAGTCACCATGAGCCCAAAATGCTAAACCACCATGTCATTGCAGCTGAAAGGACCTATTATATTAGCTATTAACATGATTTGGCACAAATCACATGTTCTAAATCATTTAGTTGTTTGTTAAACAGCGGCTCACCTTCTATTATGAACATTGAACAGACACCTTTTTAGTATTAGCTGTAAAACATAGAAATAGGCTATTAAGTGGAGGCTAGACACAATAAACCTTTCATAATACTGTACACAGCCCTAACACTTGACAGGATGTTTTGAGATATTTTAGACCACGTTTTATGACCATGAAAATGTACGTATGCATTCTCTCTGTCAGCAATACGTTGCCAACCAGCCTGCCTGCTTTTGTTGGCTGCAGAAGTATTGGACTTTCTTTGCAGCATTGATTTAAACTCCTCATAACCCTGCATAATTAGCATGCAGTCTTCCTCCGTGAAACATGGAGGTCGCGCCATGAGTCAAACGGTGCCTTGCGCTGCCGAACGTGCTCCATTTATGTGAATGTGCACAAACTCCAGTGCAGTTAACATCGATTTAACAAATCAACTTCTTAACTGGCGTCGTAATACTTATTAGCCCTGATCGAGTCACCCTGATTTTGTCAACCTCGCATTCACAAATTACCTCTGGGTTAAGTCTAATTTGGTTAAACCCCCTTCGTAGTACAGGCCACTGGTAACTAACTACAAACCACTGGGGAACAGAAGGGAGGCAGGGACTTAAATACTAAAGGGTAAGGAGACTAACACAGGACAGGTGACACTAATTAACAAGGGTTAGGAAACAGGCTACAGATGAAACTAATAATTAATCAGAAACTCAACAGGGAAACCACGAACTGACAAAGAATCAAGGAAAACAGAATCTAACACGTGGGAATAAGAAAGACAGGAAAAACACAACCAAGGCACAGAGCAAGAAACCAATACAGAAAACCGCAAAGTCACAAGAACTAGGAGAAACTGATTAAACCAATGAAACACTGGGGAACAAAAATAGAGGAGGCAGGATTCAAACACACAACAGAGGGATTAACATGTTCAGCTCATTGAGCCATACAGCTGATAGAGAGCCATGTATACACTACAGACTGACAACAAGGGAAGACAGGAAGGACTGGATCAAAACTCTGCTGACCCTGACAAATAATTCTTACAATTGCAAAGCTTGTTCAGATTTTTTCAATGACAGAGTAAAAATGTTATAGTGAAACTTAAAAGCCTGGGCAATAATGTCCATGTAATTGCATATACGTAACAGTGCTATAATATACTACAGCCATTTTTCAAACTGAATAGAAAATACCCCCCCTTGCATTGTAATCTCATTCAATGGAAAAGCACCCTTAGTACCAAAGAGAACCAACAGCACTTTAGTTTTACTTTGTTCCAGTGAGGGCTGAGAGCACACAGCAAGTCAATTTTATTCTTCACCAATATTCTAATCACCAGGACTGACAGTATTTTTTTTGTGTATAAAGCAGGCCAGAACTTCCCGTGGTAATGAAATCATTGGTCGAGAGGGTCCAGTTAGCATCGGCCAGCCTGGCGTGATCCAAGAGCCATCTGGATGTATCTCAAGCACACCTTCACTCACTCCAGAGTGTAAAGGTATCAGAGTCACACCAGAAGCATTTCTAGTGTCATCTGAAGTGAAGCACATCAAATAGTGTGCAAATGAGGAAACTGGCATGCACATTGTCAGTGGGCAAGAGAGTAAATCAGGAAAGCCACTGAAACTGGGGACAGTGATGAGGCCAAGGATATATATGCTGGTTTCCTCCTACAGATCTGCTCAGCCCATTGTGGAAAATCACCACAGACAAGAAGCAGCTGCCTCTTCACACTCTGCCTGCCAAGATAACCATTGACAGTTTCATCCTTCACAAACTGCTGGGAAAAGGCAGCTTTGGCAAGGTCTTCTTCAGACCACTGATGTTAGCAGAAATATATTTGCAGTCATTTTCAAACCCCTACGAAATCATTTACAAGGTCATTTTGAGAGTTTGAATTTGACTGAAAATAAAGAATAATATTGATTTTAAACAAATAGCACATCTATTTCAATAACAAGAAATATCTTCTGCCATTTGTTAAAAAATATCTGTGACTTGAGTTTTTACTTTTACAGGTGTTTCTAGCTGAACTGAAGTCCGGCAATCGGTTTTTTGCAGTGAAGGCTTTGAAAAAGGATGTGGTCCTCATGGATGATGATGTGGAATGTACCATGGTGGAGAGGAGGGTCCTGTCTCTGGCTTGGGAACACCCATACCTCACACACCTCTATTGCACATTCCAGACTAAGGTGACCATCCATGTAGACTGTGAGAAAACATCCCTCCTGAACTACTCAATGACAGAGATGGAAGGATCATCCATCTCTCTTTATAGACAACATTGTCTGAGGGTTCTCAAAGACAGATTGATGTAGAGAAATGAACGTCTAGCTAAAGACACCAAAAAATTCTAATCAGACACCAATAGTGTAAAGGCCTGTTCATACTTCATTTTTCTACATGCACTGTCAGTGGTGGATGAGGGGATGTGATGTAAATATGTAATCAGGGGCTGGCTGTGGTTGGTGTGCATGTAGTCCAGATTTTTATGTCTAGCAGAAACTTTGTGCCTCAACTGTGCAAGATAATTGACCAGGTATATGTGGCATGTATGTATCAGTAGCTCTGGAAACCTCATCTGTATTTGATTATATAGATTAATGAAACATTACTACCAAGCCTCAAGTGATTGGGGTGAGAATTTTTTTCGGAGATTTATGTTCCCTCGCAATACTTTGGTGATCCCTTGCGATATTTCTCTGTTACTCTGTACTGTGTCCATTTAGAGTACAAAACATAAAATTAATCGACTAATAAGTATAAACCTAAACCATACAGACATGTCCATTTAAGTTTGCTTTAAGCATTAAACTATGGGGGACATAGCACCATGCGGAACTGAATGACATTATTGTCATTGCACATTGTCTGTGACTGCCTGTGAAATTTGTAACTTTCATATATGTGTTTTTACACATAGTTATTAATGATGGCACTATGTCAATTCACCACCAGTAACTAAGCTATTCAACGTGAAGCATACATACAAACATTTAAGTCTCTCCTTGCCATCAAGTTGCAGCAAATAGCAAGTGGGCAAATACAGTGGGATCACAAAACTATTACAAAGGAACACAAAGCTATTAAAAAATATATTTTCCCACCCTGACCTCTTAGGGGCTGTATTCCACATATGCCTTGATTATTTATTATTATTACTTATTGTCAGTGTTGAGCATTTCAGGTCCAGAAGCTACAAATCCAGACCAAGATTTTGTTTCTACCAACTAGTTGAGCATAACAAGTCACATT
>JABFEB020000060.1:27922448-27933724 GCA_019775895.2 Stomatorhinus ivindoensis | reverse complement strand
GTACTCAACTGCTTGGTAGAAACAAAATCCTGGTCTGGATTTGTAGCTTCTGGACCTGAAATGCCCAACACTGCTTATTGTTATTGATTTGTACCCAGAAAATATATTTTATTACAAGAATTGAATAGTACTTTCAATGAGTAAACCTGATTGGGCAGAGGTAAATATTAGACATATTTACTGTCAAATTCCATGAGACAAAACTTGCATCAGTTAAGAAGTTTTACAAAAGAAAGTTATGTTTTTATTGTTTTGAAAACCTGTGAAGACCTGAAACTTTCTGCTTTTGCATAAGCTTCATTCAGACCTAGGAGACAACATCTGCCCTCTGCTGGTCTGGAGGAATATCATTGCAGGACGCATGCACTGACTGCAACCATCCTCATCCACAGTAGAAACACTAGCTGCTAGGCACGAAGCTACTAGGCATCAATTAAAAATAGATGTAAATGTATGACGATTTTAACCAGCTGATGTGGAAAATGAATCGCTACTTTAGGAGTACTTCACAATACTTTAACAGAAAAAACTGGTGTAATATTACATTTGATTTCACCACATCAGTTCGATGTCAGATGTCACTGTATATTCACTTCAATGTCGGACGTCAGTTTTTGGTTTTTACTGATTGTGAGATGGCGAGCAAATTTGAAATTGAGGACGTACTGCTGGATGGCATGGTGGCATAGTGGTTAGCACTGCTGCCTCACAGCAAGAAGGTCTTGCTTTCAGTCCCGGGTCCTTTCTGTGTGGAGTTTGCATGCTTTTCCAGGGGCTCTGGTTTCCTCCCATGGTCCAAAAGCATGCAGGGTAGGTTGACTGGTGAGTCTAAATTGGCCCTGTGGTTGTGTGTGTGTGTGTGTGTGCCCTCTGTGGTGTGCAGATGACTGCCTGGGGTTGGTTCCTGTCTATGCCCGTTGTGCCCGTGATAGTCTCCGGTCCCCCTGCCACCCCAGTTAGGATTAAGTGGTTTCAGAAAGTGGATGGATGGATAGACACACCGCCCAATCTGAAATTGGGGACAGGCTAATGACATACTGTACTACATAGTCAATCTTTCATTTCGACAGATTTGAGTTTCTAGATGAGTAACTATGCTTTTGCTTTCAACAGGAAAACCTCTTCTTTGTAATGGAGTACTTGAATGGTGGTGATCTTATGTTCCATATACAGAAATGTCAGAAATTCAGCCTACAGAGAGCAACGTAAGTGTGGCTTGTAGCCTATGGTTTTGTCTTTGTTGCACATGCTGCAAAGTAATTTATCCGCTCAAATTATCTCTCTTTCCATTATGCCATCATCTAACTTTGGTCAACTCAGGTTCTATGCATCTGAAATAATCTGTGGCCTCCAGTTCCTCCACTCTAAAGGAATCATATACAGGTAAATACAAAGGATGAGTCTTTCAGAGAATTGCAGAATTGCTAGGCAAACTTCGCAAACCATTATTCAAATACTGTTTGATTACTTTCGGCTCCACCTCACTCCAACGACACACAGAGAAACGTGCTGTCAGATTGATCCCTGCACTGTCCGGTCCTGTGTGTTGCATCCCTACAATGGCCAGTTGGTGTCACAGGCTGACATCCCAGTTTCCCTAGTTGTTTCCTTGTTAGCACCCTTCATTGGTCTTACTGTGTTCCGCTGTTCCCCAGGCTGCTCTGTGGCTGTATGGACTGAGCATGCAGTTATTGTAAGAACCATGCATTTTGTAGGCCAGCCTCAACTATCTTGGACATTTTTTGTTTTGCTTACCCTTCTTAATTATGTATTTTGTATCTATTGGTTTTCAGTATGGATCCTTGTTTGGTTCTTTTGTTATCCCTGAATAGATACAGTCTGTCATAATGATCTGTGACCCTTGTTCCTAGTCTCACCTAGTGTTTGAGTCTGCAGTGATTAATTATTACCCTCATCCGTTCCTTGTACTCCTGGTCCTTAGTTTGGTTGATTGGTTATAGTCTGTACCTGTCTCTTGTTGAAGCCCTTGGTATCTGTGTATTTAGGTGTCTGCCCTTTGCTTGTTCCTCATTGCATTTTGTTCTTGCATGTGTGGTCCCTGAAGCTGTCTCTTGCCTGAGATTCCCCAAATGTTTTGGTGTTACTTTTTCCCTCGTGTTTAGTTTAGCTTTAGCTTGTGCTCTCTTTTGGTTTCTTATCTTTCTGAGTTCTATTCACAATAAATTCCATTTGTGTTTGTAAGCCGCACTGTGCATTCATTCCATCATGCCGCTCCATAATACATGTATGCAGTATGGATCAAAATACTTATTTCCATGCAAAATGAGATATTGTTACCGCAAAAAAATTAACTAAAACTTAAATTTTTTTAATTAAATAGCTCAAATGTGGGAGCGTGCTTTTTGGGCAATTACAGCCAAAGGTGATTTCTTTATTTTTAACAAAATAATCCCAGCAATGGATCTCTGGCTTATAGGCAGCTCTGCTTATAGGCAGCTCCATGAATTTATTTCCATACAAAATAAGACATTGTTGCTGCAAAAGCTTAAAACATTAATAGTAGCTTTGAAAGGGCACACTGTGAAATCTTTGCAAAAAGTATGACTATGTACTTATGATCTCAGAGACCTGAAGCTGGACAACGTACTGCTGGATGTTGATGGACACATCAAGATTGCTGATTTTGGGATGTGTAAGGAGAACATTCAGGGAGATGCCAGGACATCCACCTTCTGTGGGACTCCTGACTACATTGCTCCTGAGGTTCCAGCTCATTCTTATAATTTGCGTTTTTTATTATTATGTCATGGCATTTTTAATTAGATGTGTGTTACATCTTAGCTGTATGATGTAACTGCATAGATCCTATTGGGCCAGAAGTATGGAGCCTCTGTTGATTGGTGGTCTTTTGGAGTTCTGCTCTATGAGATGCTGATTGGCCAGTCTCCCTTTCATGGGCGTGATGAGGAAGAACTGTTTCTGTCCATCCGCACTGATGACCCCTTTTACCCCTGCTGGCTTCCCAAGAGTGCCCATGACGTCCTAGTCAAGGTGTGTCCATATATCCCCTTTCTTTGTAAAGTAAAACACAAAGTTACATATAAAACTAAATTACTTCATATTTTGAAGAGCATTTTCTAGCTATAACGACACTTCATCACTGTAACTGCATATTGTATAGATTATTAAATATGTATATTAATTTCAATATTTTTCCCTTATCTGTGCTGTAAACCAAAGCACTATTAAACAATTTAAACCTCTACAGGATTACATATATCAGAATCCAGTCCCATCAGTATACTTATGCCTATGATAATAGGAACAAGTAACACATACACCTTAAAAGTGCCATTTTCAACAACTAAACAAAGCCCGCAAACATCAAATGGCCCTTTAATAGAGTGGGGAAAAAATGTAAAAACTGATCCCGTAGAACTGGTAGAGAGGCTGTAGCTTGACATAATGTTGGAACTGATTGCAGCTCTTTGTACGGGAGCCTGAGAAGAGATTAGGAGTAAAGGGGAACATCCGGCAGCACCGATTCTTCGCATCTGTGGACTGGAGTGCCTTAGAGAATCGGCAGATCAAACCTCCTTTCCAACCCACTGTAGTAAGGACCTTAACTTCTGATGCTGTCATCTTTTATCTCCTCTTTCTTTTCGTTTTTATTTATGGAGGATGTTATATACCTGTCTTTTATCTTTTTGTAAAACTGTTATGTTTGTTTATTGTATTACTCTATCCCTCTTATGTCTTCATGATATGGAGTGGAAGGAAAGTGGCTTTAATTAAACTTTCTTAGCTATAAGAAATTCACTATATACAACATGGAAATCATGACTTAATTTAACAGTTTAAGGATGGAATCTGTTTCTTTCCCTGATCCCAATTACAGAAATCCCCTGGTGATTATAATAACTTTGACAAGGAGTTCATCAATGAGAAGCCCCGACTTTCGTGTGCTGATCGCACCCTCATTAACAGCGTGGATCAGACCGTGTTCTGCAACTTCTCCTTCATCAATCCTGGGATGGACTGCACCAAGACTGCCTAATTCGATGACCCTTCATTCAGATGCTGGCTAGTCAACTCTTTTGAAAGCATGATTGAGAATAACACCAAGATAAATCAGCCTTAAACAAGATTCAGTGTGTGGATCTATAGTCAATTCTGATATTCAGTAATACTAAGATCCACAGATTTACCATTTACCACACGTGGATCTGTCATATAGCCATAATGACATGAAAAAGCTCCTGTATAGTGGTAACACTTTAAGTTTAATTTTCAGTGATCAGTATTGATAAAATCTCAAGTTACGTCTCTTTTGATATTTGACGAACTTCCAACAGGCCAGTGTCAATGGAATGAATATTTATGAAAGACATTTTACTTAGTATTACTGTAGATACGATACATCTTCTAGATCAGGGGTCACCAACCTTTTTGAAACTGAGAGCTACATCATGGGTACTGAGCCATACGAAGGGCTACCAGTTTGAAACACCCTCCTAAACTTATGTGAACTTCATGTATAATAAACATGCTTTAAATGCTTTTTCTTTAGATATTGTCAATTTCAAATCAATATATGCAAATGTGATTAAAGAAGAATAGCAACAAGATAAAATTTTATTTTAGACGCTGCTCATTAGTGAGTTCTGCTATTTTTAGAACAGGTCCGCTGGTGACTCATGTGGTCCTTGGGGGCATCCTGGTGACCCCTGTTCTAGATATTGGATAATGCAGGAAGGTCTATTTTTGGAGTATTCCTGCTGATTACATACCTTTAGAATTTTAATCATGACGTCACAATAAAAGAAAGTTTCATTGAGCCTATCCAGGCAACAGGGGAACACCAGAACATGATAGCACATGATGTTATAATTAATGTTAAAATTATTTATTAAAAGTACTTATTTAATGTGTATTTGTACCTGTAGAATTTCAGACCTGTTTAGAATGTGTGGCATGCACCATTTGAACACACTAGTTACTTTTTAAGTGACCTAGTGACGTCCGATAGTGAATGGCATTATCATCAATGTTTTACTTCTGGTGTAGGTGTATCACATTTGTTAATCTATTATTTATAATTCATGTATAATTTATTATTAGTAAGTCTGTTTCTCCCATTAGTGTTTAAACAATATAAGAGACTGTCATTGAATCTTTATTATTATTATGTTTAACTGTTCACAGCTGTAGTCACTGTACACCGAGCACACTGTATTGGTATTTGCCGTGTTTAGAATGTATGGCATGCACCAATTGAACACACTAGTTACTTTTCAAGTGACTTAGTGATGTCCTATAGTGAATGGTATTGTCATCAGTGTTTTACTTCTGCTGTTGGTGTATCCCATTTGTTAACCTGATGTTTATAATTAATGTATAATTTATTTGTCATTGAATCTTTATTATTATGTTTAACTGTTGGCAGCTGTAGTCACTGTACACCGAGTACACTAATTGGTATTTTCCCCATAATAGAAGTAAGTAGTGCTCTGGGCACTATTTATTAATAGATTGTATTTAATATTTAGTCATTTTCTAAAAATAAGTCTTCTGGGTTTTTATCAGGATTAAGATTTACAAAAAAAGAATCCAAGGTGCCTTTTAAATTAAACGAGAGAGTGAATTAATTAGCCCCAAGATTAAAATATGAAATTATATATAAACACAAAATTATAGGAAATACTTAAGTTTTGGAGTTCTCTATGTTTTTAATTAATTTATTAATCCCAAGTTTTTTCAGGTAAAGTAATTGATACCTGCTAATGAAAGTCAGCTATAACTAAAATTCTATATTATTAATCTGGCGGCCATGATGAAAGTGGCTCCATGATCCTTCACTTTGCAAAAAGTGAGGCGCTGCAAGTCACTAGATCCTGTTTCCAGCATCCTGAGCTGCATTGGTGGACTTGGTACTCTAGTACTGGTGGTGTGGGGAAGGAGATCAATCACATCCTTGTGGGTAGATGCTGCAGGCTCCTACAGAGCTACAGGGTCAACATTAGTGCCCAGTTTGTGAATTCTGAGCACAGACGCGTTATTGCTACTCTGAAGATTCAGCTTTGGTCCAGTAGGCTACCACCTACTAGGATAATGAGGCTGAACCTGGCCAAATTCCAAGATAAGAGTGTTTCTAATGAGTCTACCCACAGTTTGTGTGAGGAACTTGCAGATTTGGGTGTGACTGCTGATTATAATGTGATGTGGGAGATCTTCCATGAGAAGACCCTGAAGGTCGCTGAGGGTTTTGTTGGTGTTGTCAGTATTCACAGTATCTCACAGGGCACCCTGGATATTATTGAAAGGAGTCGCAGCTCATGGCTTGATGGCAACTCTAAAGAGAGATAGATAATGCCGCTTTAGTCAAAGTGACAGCTGGGGTCAAAGGTCACAGAGATCAAAGAGGTCACATTTGTCAAAGTGACAGCTGGGGTCACAGTGGTCATTTTACATCATGTGTAGTGACGTAATTTTTCCTGCCATTGTGAGGTAAAATTTGATCTGGGGGTTGGTGGCGGGATTTTTTTTTTATTTGGTTGGGAGAGAAGGGTCAAAATGGTGTTTAATAAGGAGACTGATATGAAGCTGAAAATTGGTGCTTATGAATACGAGTGGAATTTGTCTGACGGTGTTGGAGCCCATGCTATGAGGGGGAAGCTATTGACGAGTCTGTACGGGAATATGGTTGTCCTACGGTGATTATTGACATGATCCGGGACAAGCCTCTGACCATGGAGTATGTGACAGGGAGGCATCCATCTAGGTCTGTGTGGTTACCAGAGAAACCCTGCTTGGAGTAGAAGGATGCCTCGCTATGCAGCGTTGACCGGGTAATCCCGGGTAATCCCCGATTTGTCTGTGTATAATTATATCTAGAAAATAATCACTGGCTAATGTCATCAAATTGATATTTAGTCTTTCCGTGCATAAGAAGCTTTTTTGAAGTTGGGGTAAGAGTTTTCCCATACAGGTGGTATTTGTCCTCGTAGGTAATCCCGGTCTACTGTAAAGTACAACCCCTCCCGAATTGTCTGTGCATAAAACTTCCTGAAGATAAAAGAGCACACCCTGTCTTACATCAAAAAATGATATTAGGCATAAATAAGAAAAAAGATAATCAGAACGGAGGTAACCTAAAACTTGACACATTGTATAAGTAGATAAAATTTAAACGCATAAAAAAAGGTTAGGTGGAACCTTGGGCGGAGCTTAAATGAGGGCTCCGTCTATTACGTCATCACCAATGATTGACAGGTCCAGCTTGCCTCCAGAACCTGAGGCAAGGGCTTCTCTCGTTTCCATTGCTACCTCGGCATGCATTGATTTTTGATCTGCAGAAGATTCTAATAACAAATCTGTTGACGTCTTGGTGGTTACTGACCATTTTACTAAGCTGGCTTGTGCATATCCTTGCCCCAATCAGGCTACTAAGTCAGTAGGTCGGGTCCTATGGAACAAATTCTTTTGTGTGTATGGGTTTCCAGCCTGCATTCATTCAGATCAGGGGGCTAATTTTGAGGGTTCTTTAATTGCAGAGCTGCTCTTGTTGGCTGGAGTAGAGAAGTCGCACACCACTCCGTATTACCCAATGGGGAATGGTCAAGCAGAGAGGATGAACCGCACATTGGGGAACATGATTAGGGCTCTTCCACCCAGGTCAAAGGTTAAGTGGCCGCAAATGCTTAACACTCTTACCTTTGCGTACAGCTGTACTGTGCATGAAACCATGGGTTTCCACCCCTTTCTTTCTGATGGTGGTACTCCCAGACTGCCCGTAGACTTGATGTTTCGGAATGTCCTGCTGGATGGGGATACAGTGGACATGGATACTTATGTCGAGTCTCTGGGGAGGGATTTAAGGGAAGCCATGGCTCTGGCCCAGTCTAATGCTGAGAGGGAGCAGCGTCAGCAGACAGAGCTTTATAACAGGAAATCAAAGGGTCTACCTAGTAAAGTTGGAGACAGGGTCCTACACGCCTATAAGGGGGAACGAGGTAAGAAGAAGTTGGCAGATAAATGGGATGGCACACTGTACACTGTAGTTTCCAAAAACGACACCATTCATACATATCAAATCAGGAGTCCATCTGGGGGTGTGAAGATAATGCACAGGAACCTAATCATGCCAGTTAACTTCTTACCAATTCCTGAGACAGATAGGGAGGACGAGCATATGTCACTGTCTGGGGGCAGCATGAGCGTGGCTGGCAGCTCTCAGTTCAGTGTAGATGCTGACACTGATGCCAGGGCCGTGAGGTGGGTTGCCAGTCTTGCTGAAGGCTCGGGTACATGTAGCAGTGCCACAGGGGATTTTTGGATGTTGACGGAGAGGATGTGGTGGTTCCTGACTCGACGGGAGTGAAATTGAGAAATAGCTCAGTGTCTTCAGCATGTGATAGTCCTGTGTGTGCTGTCTCTGATAGGGGTACTGTTGAGGCTCTGTCTATTAACCCCATCTGTAAGTCCCTCTACATACACGGATGTCCCCAATACGTATGTCTCACCGGGCCTGACGGGGGCACGCACCAGGCGGGGTAGACCGATTACACCAGTGAATAGGCACATACAGACCATGTCAGTTCAGGTGGTGCGGAGTCTTTTTAGGGGAACTCCATAGAGTGTGTTTATTTCTTTTCGTTATGGGTGTCCCATGGGTAATGATAAGTTTCCTTTTATGTACCTCGGCATTTTTTTTGAGTCTCTCTTCTCCATTCTGTGCCTCTCTTTGTGGGAGAGAGAGGTATCACCATTTGCTGTCCATCACGTTAGACTGTTGCTGTATGGTAGAGTGTATCCCTGAATTATGAGGTGCATATGGCACCTCTGCTAGGATTGGTTTTGGGTCTAGTTAATCCCTGGAGCTAACTCCTCCACCTCTCTTGTCCTTCACCCGACAGCATTCTTAGCTGGTTGACTATACGTCTTTGCTTTGGGGTTCACTTACAAGATGGGTCCCTTAACTTGCCTGCTGTCCGTTCCTCTTTTGCGACTGTCCTGAGGCAGAGATAGGTGGTGTCATGTCAGGCATGGTCCTTGTTTTAGGGATTCAATTTGCAAATCGGGTTCTTGGGTATCTGAAATATAATGGCCATAATAGTGTACTGTGCACCGTATGTATAGGTTTGTTGTTTTATTTATACATATATATTTTACGGTACATGAGTTTTCCACGCTGCAGACATTTTTTTATTTTTCTGTGCTGGCAGAGCTTACAGTGTACTTATATGTGTGTCTTACCTGTGTTTGGCAGGAGCTGTATGTGTCTGGCTCTCTCCGGTGCTTGATTATGTTTATTTTCTTTTATTTCAGGTATGTCATAATTTTCGTATTTGATCAATGTTATTTGTACACTATATGATGTTCAGCTAGTGCTCACGCGCTCTTTTGCGACTGTCCTGAGGCAGAGGAGCTGTATGCGTCTGGCTCTCTCCGGTGCTTGATTATGTTTATTTTCTTTTATTTCAGTAAAATCAGATTTTTTCAAGATCTGTTGTAGCGTCCATCCTTCACGCAACACAGCGCAGAGTAAATAAAAGTGAGAGATGACACCCATTACACTTGCACAAGCTGTTTCAAAGGCCAAAGCTCGCCTCACTCTTATCGATCACCTACCCTCACTCTTGAACGAGACCCCGAGATACTCGAACTCCTCCTCTTCAGGTAGTACCTCTTCCCTGACCTGAAGAGGGCAATCCACCCATATCCGGCTGAGATCCATGGTCTTGGACTCGGAGGTGCTAATCCTCACAGTTTCGCACTTGGATGCAAACCGCCCCAGAGCTCACTGGAGATCCCCAGCAGATGAAGACTGCAGGACAACATTGTCTGCAAAAAGCAGCGAAGCAATCCTGAGGCCACAAAACTGCTCACCCTCAACACCCTGGCTGCGCCTAGAAATTCTGTCCATAAACATTATAAATAGATCCGATGACAAAGCCCAAATCGCACTGGGAACACGTCCGACTTATTACCGACCTAAAACTGATTTTACCTCGGTCACGGGGAGTGACTGTATGAAGCAAGTATTATGCCGGAGGGGGTTGCAAATAAACCAGCAAACGGCAATGTTTTTGCTTTAATGTGGGGGTGGTACCATAGGTGCGCATGCATGGGTGTGTGTGAGTTCCCCTGACAAGTGTGCCCAATGTTATTGAGCTGTGAGATGGGCTGGATTGGCTTGCGGTGGCGATCTTCAAGGAGCAATTCCCAGCGGACGAGTGCAACGTTGGAAGACTAGTGAGATTGTTCAACGTGCTCTAGTTACTTCAGCTAAGGGAAGTGACTAAGTTTTGTGCAGGTGGGAACCGCTACACCTCCCCCCCGCTTCGCAGATCCACGTGGATGGTCCTGGGGTACCTGCGGAGCTGCTGGGAGAGAATCGACGATTGACAGGGGCAGTGCACTGAAACCTAGACTGCTGTCATACACACCATTGATGGGTGCCGCTTCTCTATTACGGCAACATTGGAGGGGGGGGGGGGAAAGCTGTGTGCTTCAGATCTCTGATAACCATTGACCATTCGATACTCCCTTTCCTGTGGATCTCTGCAGGATCGGCAGGCTATTCCACGGGTCTCCTTATTAAATCTCTTCGATTAGCGCTAATTGAAGGGGCATTATGCTGGGAGTGAATACCGCTGTCCTACCGTAGTCGGTGTCCGGGCGTCCTTTAAAGTGTGTCCTTATCTTATTTGAAGGTGGTTTTATGGCATATTCTGTACACATCTGACTGCATTACCCGAATGGTGACTTTTATGCTTTTATTTGCTGTGGAGTTTTGAAGTGTGTGATATTGACTGGTGCTAATTAGCAAGAGTGCTGTGTATGCTAGGGTGTGCTTAATTCACGTCCACGGCTTTAGAGGGATGCAGTGATCGCCTGGTACCCTGGTACAGGCTAGGGCTTGGTTTTCTATAATTGAGTGGAGGCTGGGTGGTGTAACCTGGATGAGTGGGGATTTGATCTTTTTTTGTGGAGTTTTGTGTGTGTGATACTTCTCTAATAGTTTATCTTCAGAGATTTGTGCCTTTGCCTATACTTTGTGTATTGCAAGGGTTGAGGGCTTGTGCCTGTTGCAGGCGTTACATTTGTATGGAAACTTTTAAGTCAAAATATTTTGAATAAATTGTGCGTTATTGGTTAACAAAACGTATTTGTTTCATCCGACATGTGCGAAGTAATAACAATAACATTATCTAGAGTTCAGTGTACCAACATAGATCTGGGGGGTATTCCATGAAAGTAGCTAAATAAAGCCAGACTTACGCGAAAAAGTGAGACTCAAATTAGCGGCATCT
>JABFEB020000060.1:27880003-27890320 GCA_019775895.2 Stomatorhinus ivindoensis | reverse complement strand
AGCCCCCCTGTCACCTGTCCAGCACAGTCCAGCCGCTCGATGCCCCCGCCTTCCCTGGTGGGAGGCCCTGGACTCCGAGGTTCTCCCTCAGGTATCGTATTTTTACCGGCCCCAATTGTGTGGGTTGAAGTTTCTCCCCCTCCCAGGATGGAGTGCTGCACAGTCCCATTCTGAAGGGTCTCACACCATCACCTGTCCTTCTTACAAAAGCGTCAAGCAGACACACAGGTTACCCCCCCCCCCCCCGAGCCAAGCTGTGAGGTGTGTTTGCTTAGGTTTGTGAAATCCCATATTTGGCAAGTTATTCTGGAAGCAGCTTGGGGGAGATTCTGAGGTGGGTGTGGTGGTGGTTTAAGTGGTTAGGGGTCGGGGGAGAGTAAACACACCTAGCAGCCCCCATCCTTCACAAAGGCACCTTCTGACATCGAGAGAGAGAAGATGAATATAAGGAGCGTTGTGTAATGTTGGTGATAGCAAGGTGGTGACCGAGGGGGTGCGTGAGCAACGACGGTTTGAGATCCTGGTTGATGAGCTTCCTGGGGGGGCGGGGGGGGCAGCCCCCATCATTTACTGAGGGCTAGGTAATGACATGTACTCTCGTCACGCCCCTGAGAAAAGAGGAAAGATGTTGTAGTGGGATGGTGGTAAAGACGCGTTTCAGGTCATTGCTTGTACACCCCCCAGTTGTTAGGGTTGTCTATTCAGGAAGTCACCATGGTGAACAGCGAGACCCCCCCCCCCCACCCCCCCCACCCTCCCGGCTGCAGGCGGCTGAAGCCACGTTCGCATTTACTCTCGCTTTCTCTCCCGCATTCATTAGCGGCCCAGCAGGTTTCTGCGAGCTGCAGCTGAACGGCGAAATGAGAGCGCTTGTGATTTTGTGCACCGGAGTGACCTGTTTAAAGTTACACGGCCGCACCCGGCCATAGTGTCTTCAGCAGCTTTTGTACATATAATCCCAAACATCTTAGTGTCATCTTGAAACCACTGATCACTAATTTTTCTCCGATTGCCCCATAACTGCTGGGTCTCCTGACCCCGCCCACAGGCTAACCCGTCGTAGTTTGGCTACCCAATGACCTTTGGCCTAACCACTAGTTAGCTAACTGACCCTTCTAGTGACCACTCCCTGCGCTCTAGGTCACCTGCAGACATTTGCGCTGACCGCTCCTTAACCGTCGCCTTGCCTTCTCGACCGTGTTGGTCACGAGGTCATGACGACCGGCATGTTCCCAAAGTGGTGCAGTCTCATCTGAGCCCCTAGTTCATGCCTTTCCCAGACCTGGAGGTCTGTACCTTTTGGTTCATGTTGAATGGGCCCAAAGTAGTGGATTCTTGTGGTCTTTATTTAAATGTGGTACTTCAACAGAGTGGTGTGTGGATTGCGTTCAGACCTGGCTAAATGACACCAGGGGGCGCTGCACTGGCGAGGACTGAACTTGACTGACACTTTTCCTTAATGGCCACCCCTTTAAGGTGATATATTTTTTTATAGGTGCGCCGACACTGCTGCGATAAATATGTCACTCCCTGTAAGCTGAAGGTCAACGTTGGTCCGCTAAGGGGAGCTGAGAATGACGTGTTATTAAATTCCCTTTTAAATCCATTTCCGCTTGACATTAGCCGAGCGAAAATTACACGCTTTTAAAAGTTTTAAAGAGGAGAGAGTACCATCGTGAACCTGATAATTTACCAGGAGGGGCTCCCTGAGTCGCGCATGGGCAGCAGCCTGATTCAGAGTCGCTCGCAGCACCCCCGGAACGTTCTGGCTATGGGTCACATCGTACGGAACATTGATGACCCTCCTCCTCTCCTTTACTTTAGTTTTTCTTTTAACAACCATATTTTTTCTTCGGAGAAATTTGTTTTTATAAAATCGGTGAGTTTTGCTCGATGTTTTTTGTTGTTGTTTGAAAATGTGAACCAGGCCCCGTGTTGGCTGATCACATGGAGGGGGGTCATCACTGAGGTCAGAAACTAAGGTCTTTAATCAAATTGGCTTATAGACCACATGATGGTTCGTTGGCTTTAGGCTGGTACCTAAGGTGGCCATGGCCTCTCGGAACTAAGGCGCTCTGACACCAGTGCCTGATGGGGTCCATGCTCGCTCCTTTCACACGTCAAACACGCCACCTGTCTAATCTCCCAGCCAGGGAGTTATTCCGGCCCCAGAGGCCGATCGTGCGGATTCCTTATCTTGCGCTAATGGTACTGTTTCAGCCTTTTAAACACTGCCATGAATTTCTGGACTGAACACCTCAACCACCTCCATGTACGCCTGGTACCGACCTGGAGATGGGGGGTGTGCTACAGCTGCCGTGTAATAGGTTGGTTGGCAGTCATATGACTAAATACTCTTGGCACAGTTGGCTCGGAGATTTACGGGGGGGTTGGGGGGAAATCTAAATCGGGGCTGAACGCCAACCTTGAATCACCTAGGGGCGGTGCCCCTTCCCCCGGAGGGAGTGTGTGACCGGGTGTGTGTTCCCAGCCTCTCTGGCTGACAGGTGCAGCTATTGCGCTCTCTGCCAGCGCCAGTTACATCAGCGGGGTAATCGCTGGGGCTGAGAGAGCGGCGACGCTGACATATAGGAGGCGAGACGAGGCCTTTCATATGCAGAGCGCCCCCCTCTTACACCCCCCCTCCACCGAGACTCTAAAATATGGAAATATCTCAGATCAAGTCAATCTGTTACAAAGAATTACGGAACACCCCCCCTCCCCCGCCCTACTAATGATGTCATTTCCTGTGCTGCTACTTCTCTTCAGTGAAACTGGCAAAACAAGCATTTCCCTGTGTGTTGTGTGACTTTGCATGTGACAAATGCAGGGGGGGGCACTGCCTGGCTGCTTGTGGTGTTCCGGGCCCGGTCACCTGGGTGTTCTGGCTGCATCTCAGCAGGGCTGCCATCAGTGATGAAAAGCATTAAGAATCATTCACCTCCCATGGGGGGGGTCCAGTTCACTGTAGATGTCTGCCTGACTCCCCCCCCCCCCCCCCAGCTCATTAGGAATACGTGTCATGCCTTACTATGATTACTGTGATTTTACTGGTAACCTGTTTTTTATTTATTTTTTGCTTGATATAGTGTGTGTGTGTGTGTGTGTGTGTTATGTAGGTGGGGGGAGTAAATGACTTGCCTTGATGCCTCATTGCTCCTTAATGTGTGACCCCCCCCACGACTCACCCCCATGCACCCCTCTGTTTTCCAAGCACTCTCCTCCCGATCACATTCTCTCCCTGTGATTACACGTATTTACACTGAACACCTGCATCCCTTCAGAAAAAAGAAAAAACATTTTTATGTGTTTGCGTGCGATTGCTCTGACTTGATTAGCGCCCCGCGCCCCACAGCCTCGCTAATCCCTTCCAGCCCAGGTGGGCCTCTTCCTACAGACCCTCCAGACCCTCCCTCCGCCCCCCAGACGTATCGAGCCAACATGTCGGCACCGTTTTCTGTATTATCTGTGCAAACGAGCAGTCGCTCGATACAGCCTTGCTGGCATCCTGCCTCCATTGCCGGCACCCAGCAGCACCGTTTCTGCGCCATTAATTCCAGCTTCGCTCAGTTAATGTTCCCACCTTGGGCTGGGAAGAATCTCGCTGATTCTGCCCCACGCCGATTCTGCCACAGCCTGCTAGCCCTATTCCCACATCCCTCCCAAAATTGTACCGCCTGTCCTCGTCCTTCTGGGCCCAAGAATCAGAAACCCCAAGGTACTTAGGGATTGGTGCCCATGGTGTGTGTTCACACACTTGATTGGTCAGTGACAGGATCTGTTTCAGATGTGTCAAGTGTCTCGATTGGTCACCTTGGATAGTCGATGAGCCACTGTTCCTAAACCTGCCTTCTGAAATGTCTTGGGATAGTATTCTGCCCCTATGTGTGTGTGTGTGTGTTTTCAAGGCTCAATTGATTTTAGCAGGTCCCGGTATGTCTATATTTGTGCTTCTTGTATACATTTACATATTATCCTCCTTACGTATCCAGTACAGGCTTGTGTGTAATACATGCACTATACACATTTTGATGTCTGTATTATTTGGTGTCCTCAAGTTAATGTCGATACTTAACAATAACGAAGACAGCATCCCCGGAATATTCTGCGTACTACTCCTTTTCCAAAAAAGTTGGGACCCTATGTAATATATAAATAAATATAGAATGCAGTGATTTAAAAATCATATAAACCAATATTTAATTGAAAATTGAACAAATATGAAATGTTGAAGCTGATTTTTTTTTTTTTGACAAATCTTTGATTTTGATGCTAGAAATATGTTTCAATGAAGTTGGGGCAGGGGCATGTTCACCACTGTGTTGCATCACTTCTGCTTTTAACAAAACTCTGTAAACGTTTGGGAAACGAGGAGACCAGTGGCTGGAGTTTTGGAAGCGAAATGTCCCATTCTTGCCTGATAAAGGATTTGCCCAGCAGTTTGGGGTCTCCTTTGTTGTGTTTTTCATTCAATGATGCACCAAATGTTTTCACTGGGTGACAGGTCTGGACTAAGATTATTGACTTTAGTTGCTATGTTTTATCTGGAAGAGTTGGGTGGAGTTAAGCTGGCCTTGGGCTAGTGCTGGGTGGTATACCGGTTCATACTGGAAAACGTTTTTTATTATTGTCATGATATGAATTTTTCTTATACTGCAATACGGATTTAAACAGCCTAAACCATGTTCGGAAAGTGGTGCAGCTGGAAACTGTTTAAGGGGGGACCTTTTCACTGCTGCACCGCTAAAAATGTACCGCAAAAGATCAGAAACGGAAGATATAGCTAACGCTGGAGTTGAAAATAATGACACTGGGGTTGTCCAAAATCGATTCTCAGATACTAATCAATATTAAAAATTAGGATCTGATTAGCTACTCATTTCCACCATTATTGATACCAACAGTGCAGTTTTCGCCTCATTCGCCAAACTTTACACAGCACCACTACAGCGCAGCCCCTCCCCTCCTCTCCATAGCCGCTGAACGCGTTCCCGCTGGTTCACACACACATAGAGTTGGCCGAACATGGCGTATGCTGCAGTTGAAGGCACTTCGCAAGCTGCTTTATTTTAAAAAAAGTACAAAAGTG
Organism: Stomatorhinus ivindoensis; assembly: GCA_019775895.2. NCBI lineage: Eukaryota > Metazoa > Chordata > Actinopteri > Osteoglossiformes > Mormyridae > Stomatorhinus > Stomatorhinus ivindoensis. The sequence goes on along the minus strand of JABFEB020000060.1, from coordinate 27,885,231 downwards.
CCATTTGGATGTGTTTTGCAGACGAGCATAGAAAGGCTAAGGAATGTCGTTAAGCCTCTATGCAAACAGGCGATGAAATCAAGCATCTTAGAGACCGACATCCCGGTCTTTATGAGAAATTTTGCGAGATCAGTAAAGCTCACATTCCAGCAATACTGAACTATTAAACACTTATGAAAATGTTAACTTGGCCGGCGCACACCTTACCATTAGCCGTTTATCTATAAGCAGTTAGCATACAAACTCCTCAGTCGTCTGTTATCATTAAGGTAGCGGATAGGCGCAATATGTAATAATAAAATAATATAGTTAATGTGGGAACAATGCAAAAAACGCATAATCCTGTAAAATGTAGTAAATGCCCAGTCATACTTTAAAAAAATATACCGTGAAACCGATATAACTACGAAAAATACCGTTATATAAATTTTTGATCAAACCGCCCAGCTCTACCACTGCTGGAACATTCCTTACATGTTCATTTTTTGAAAAGTTGTTTATTTCACATCTGTGCTCTTCATAGTCACAGAACTTCTTACGGTCTTAGGGTACTAGATGTTGAATGCATGAGGTGGTGTATGAGGGGGGTGCATATTTCAATTCAAATTTAAAACTTTTTGTCCCTGAGGGGCAATTAAAGGCACACAGGGCAGTTGAACAAGAACACAACAACGTAAAGTGCAACACTATTTTCAGTATTTAGAAGATGCTGTGCAAAACTGCAGTAAATCAGGTTTTGGCATATGAGGTGGGTGTGGTTTTGGCATATGAGGTTCTGCACCATCTGCAAAAACATCCACCAAAACATTTAGATAAGGAAGGTGGTAGGTCTTTTGTTATGGACTGGCATCCTGTCCAACATGCCCGCTGCCTTGTCCCCTGTGATGGACTGGCATCCTGTCCAAGGTGCCCGCTGCCTTGTCCCCTGTGATGGACTGGCATCCTGTCCAAGGTGCCCGCTGCCTTGTCCCCTGTGATGGACTGGCATCCTGTCCAGTGCCTTGTGCATTCTGGGATAGTCTCCAGCTTCACCACGACCCAGTAAAGGATAACCAGTTAACAAAAATGGATTGATGGAATAGATGGAACTGAGTTAAAACTCATATTAAAATCCCCAAATCCTGATATCCCATAACATTCTTAGATGGGATTTCAAAGGAGTTGGTATCTAAGCTTGGTGGTCGTACCCTGGTGACTTGAGGAAGTCTGTTTTTGTTTGGAAGGTCCTCCATCCATTCACCGTCATCTTGTTCTTACCCAGACCTGTTTCCTTTCTTGTTAAACATTTGGATTAATCAAGGTTTATTTAGTCACATACACAGACGTACACGGCACTTTTGTGTGAAGTGTGTCAGCCAGGATGCTGTCCATGCCCCATCTTCATGCTTTACTTCCTGTTTATGAAGGGCGTCGCTACAGTTGCAGATGCGTTGCTGGTTGTCAAGGAGGCTGTGGTTGCCCAGGGGGCGTGACACATCAAGCCGGAGACCCGTCACGTGACAGGGCCACAGCTCAGCTTTGGATAGCCGGGGGAAGTCTGGGGGAACAGATGGGCCCGTATGTTCTGGGAGGTCCGGGTGGCGCCGGCTGCTGCCTCTTGGTTTCCCTGAACCGTGGTGCCGGTGCTGGTCTTCCTGGACGTCTGGCTGGTTTTCCGCTCCCGTGACTGTCTGGTCCAGCCTGCGGGATATCAGTGTGGTGGGTGGGGTTGGGTCAGAGGTCACAGATTGAATCTGGGGTTTTTTTATTGATAATGATTTTATAACCTTGTGACTCTGGTCAGGATGAGCAGTTTGAAGATATATAGATTGATTGATTGATTGATTGATAAAAAAAAATTAAGTAATATATATTTTTAGAGCACTCTCATGAGTGATGAGTTTCTGGTGGATCATTTTGCAACAACCCTCTTGCTCTGACTCGAAACAGCACCGACCTGCTCTGAGACACTTGCTGCCCTGTTTCTTGTTTCGTAGTTTTCAGGAACTCTGGGAAAACAGCAAGTTAAGCTAAACTAACCACTAACCTGCTTACGTAAAGATGAACGGACACTTGGTTACCCGCTGGCATTGGGCCTGATCAGCAACGTGCCAGTGGTCACGCCATTATCTGCAGGCCTCGTCAGAGCGCTAACCGTCCTGCCTCCCCTGGTGCTGATATATTGGGCGCGGCCAGGATGCCTTGGCGGGCAGCGATTTCCCTCTTGATATCGACAGCACATTGAAGGAATTAAGCCCTAGAGGCTTGGTAAGAGGGCTCTTAGAGGAAGATCCCAAGGAAATGTGCATCAGTCTCTAAAATTACAAATATGAATCATCCCGGGCAGGTGGCTGAGAGACACCAGCGGCCTTGTGGGAAATTTCTTTTGCCTCTTGAGGTTTCTTCCCTGTCGAATAAAAGCTCCAGAAAAACTGCTCCTTCTTCATGAGGGCGGCTCTGCTGGATCGGTCCCGCGGAAGGCCAGGCGCCGCGACGCAGGCGTGACGCGCTCACCGCGATCAAAGGAGCCTAACCTTCCGTCTGCCCGGCGGGTGGAACGCCGAGGCGTCGCTGCTCACAGGAAGAGTGGATTAGCCTATTTCGTAGGACGCGCTCGTTCTCTCCTGTCGTACGCTTTGTCGTGGAGCTCACCGCTCGCTTTTGGCTGCCTTTTACGTGTCGATATTTCCCAGCGCGGCGCAACGGCTCGCACGATCAGGTGTCACTGTGCCTTCGCACGCCCACCCCACCCCCCCGTTTTCCTTGTGTGTTGGAGCGGTCCTTGTTCCCGTGGGGTGGAGTGAGTTCTCTCACTTTCAGCAGCTGACTGTGAGCAGAATGCAGGGTGTAATCATCTCATACTTATAAATTTCTTCCTTAATGTTAAACTATGAGCTTTCATGACAAGAATTTCAGTTGAACTCTAGTCTGGACTTATTTTTCGCATAAATACGCATATTAAATTGCTTACTGCTGCACTATGAGGTGGTGTGGTTACTCCTTGCATGGCTGTTACCTTTTTGCCAGGGTTGTTGGTTCGAATCCCACCTCCAGCATCATTTGCGTGACGATCTCCCTGTGTTTCTCTCCGATATCTTCCCTCAGATTACGAGTGTGTGTTCTGTGATGGACTGCCTTTGTGTCCATGGTGTGTCTCCCCTGTCCTATACTGACAATGAACGATTTCTGATTCCCTACAGCCCTTTAGCGGGTGGATAGACCCACGTGGTACATTAATGTATTAGCTGATCACATGTTTCCTCCCATCTACTCCATGTTGTGTATCTCAGAAGACTACGTCTCCCAGTATGCACTGGGCTTTCCCTCAAGCCCCATAGAGCCACCCCATCCCACAGACGCCCCCTTCGTTTCTGCAAACCGACGTCTCGTTAAATGGCTTTTGGCGTAACACCGATCTCTGCTTGGTGAGGCAATCAGGGCAGTTTGTCGACATGCAGGCTCTGACTGCCATGTGGGATAAACAACCAGTCTAATGACTCCACTTGTGTATACAGTCGATTTAAAAGCCAATATGGAGGCCCCGTGCCAACCCTGAACCCTGATTGGGTTAACCCTGGGAGGCGGTAACTAGCGAGAATCAAAGTCCGGGTGTGATTGTGGTGCATCATAAGTCTCATTGGTTACTTTATCGGCTCCCACTGGGATTAACCAATCGGTAGTTGAGGACTCCTGCCTACCATATGCCCAGTGCCCGAGCCACTGTGGGCATAGTGGTAATGGCTGAGATGGGCGAGTCCATCTTCTGGTAAAAAGGTACAGACCCCCTGGTAGCTGGGCTGGGTCGGCACCCCACCCCTCATGTTGGGTTGGGCATGTTTGACCCCGGGGAGACGTGGGCATGCTGACGACATCCAGCTGCCCCTGCATCCCTGACCAGCGGAGGGGGGGGGAGGGGAGTGGATGGAGCCTCCCGATGTTTCTGGAAGTCGGCGCAACCAGGCGGCTCCTCTCCCCGCCAGGACCGTGGCAGCAGGCCCTTTGCGCCATGGCTGCCGTTCCCATGGAAACCAGGCAGATGATATTGCCGGGGGAGGGGATTATATAAGGGGTTAACGAGTTAGTGGGATCGGGGCTGTCCTGCCATCCGCAGCGGTTCCGGGGCGATCCAAATTGGCGTTGTTGTCGTCTCTGCGAGCTGGCGGGGAGCGGCTGGGCACGGGGGGGGGGAGTCGGCAAGTTTTTACAGTTCGGATCCTTTAATGCGACGTGGATGTGAAGCTCTATCACTTTAATTTGTCATCACTTGCAGAATTAAAGTAATTTGTATAATAATGCCGGAGCGTATTCCGCTAATGTACCCTAGCTGCTCTCGTAGCGCTGTCAGCCGTCGCATATTAATCTGTTACCATGACGTCGGTTCATCCGCCAATCAGTCACTTTTCATTTGATACCACCGCCACCCCCCCCCCCCCCTCACTGGCACACGTCTGCATGTTAAAAAATTTGATTGTTAAATGGTGTTTTGAGAAGGAGATGGAGGTTATGGCCCATGCATGGGAGGTTCTGGAAAGTGTGTGTGGAGCTTGACTGCACTGATTCACGTTGGTGCTGTAGAAAGACGGGGGTTCTGTTCCTGCCCCAGCCAATGGGAGGCTTCTTCTGGCTCCCCCTCCCCCCAGAATGTTCTCCAGGAATTTTGAACCTGCCAATCCATCACCTCAGTATGGATGATGATGGTCATTTAACTGAATGTTGATCCAGGAGAAATGAGGAGATAGGACAGTGGGAACCATACTGAATATCTTGACTGTTTTTCCCTCCTGTCCTTCTCTCCAGGTGACGTTATTGTTATGGGGGGGGCTTTGTAGGCGTCGATGACAAGAAAAACATATTATGAATGGTCGGACCTGGCAGTATCTGATGCACAGAACCTCATGCGTACCCGAGTCGGCTGCCCACACATGCCCATTGCTTGAGTTTTGGTTGTTTCACTTGTGTTCTGGTCACGCGTCATGCCCCGCCCCGCACCCCGACTCAGCCCCACGTAGACACTGCGGTCCGGCTGCTGCGTTCCACTCTGACGGTCTCGGTCGGGAGCGGCAGCAGGAGCAGGAAGCTGACCTCACAGACTGTCCTCACGTGGTCCCATTTGAAATCAAGTGAAAATGGGAGGGGGGTCTGTAAATGTCGATAAACATTACAGGAAGGGCCTTGTTTGTTTTTACCCTCTGCCACAGGAAGGACAGGCAATTAATTGCCCCCCCCCCCCCCCCCAGCGGCTGGTCTTG
>JABFEB020000060.1:27742765-27755064 GCA_019775895.2 Stomatorhinus ivindoensis | reverse complement strand
ATGGTGTGTGAGTGCATGGTGTGTGAGTGAATGGTGTGTGAGTGTATGGTGTGTGAGTGAATGGTGTGTGAGTGCATGGCGTGTGAGTGTGCCCTGCGATGGCTTGGTACCCCATCCTGGGTTGTTCCCTGTCTTGCCCCCATAGGGTCAGACCCCCCAGAATTATGAACATGCAGTTACAGAAGGTGGATGGATGTAAGCATTTTTTCTTGACTGTATATTACTTTTTGTGCGTTAACACTACAAAACCTGAGTTACTTATCTTTCCAATAAGACCATGGTAAATGTATCAGGTGATTCAGCATTTGTTTTATATATATATAATTTTTTTTTTCAGACTTTCGCAGTATGACTCACCCAGAGACTCATTTTGAAATGAAGGCAAAACCAGACCCCTTGGGGAACCGTCCCTATGATTTAAAACTTCCACCTACTGCAACCCCCTCAGCAGCTAATAACAACCCCAATGCTACCAGCCAGCTGCAGTACCAGCCTGCTGGTTTCGTCCCCACCCCGGTCATCATCGCTCAGAAGCTTGCAGCCCATCAGAGAGCTGCGGGAGTCAACTTGCCTTCTAACATCCTCTCCCATTCCCGCCGAAGCTTGGACTCCAACCCCCAGGACCACGCGTCCACCACAGCCAAGCCCAGCCTTTACCCAGACAATATTAGCGTCATCATGGGAAGCAAGCATACTAACGCCTTGCCACCTATTAATGTCCAGGAGCGAAAGGCCCAGGTTCTGACCCACCTTTCAGGCCCGCTTCAGCTGGAGGAAACAGGAACGAAAAACACTCCAATCCGAAGTTCCTCCTACCGGGATCCAACTCAGGATAGAACCAGAATGGAGGCTCTCTCCAAGCTGGGCCTTAATGCAGACCAGCCCTCATCTAGTAGCTACTACAGGGCTGTCAACCAGTCTGTGCCAAACAAAAACAAGACAGACTCCTCACTGACCAGCAGTTATGCCGAAAAGTCTCAACCACTTCCTCCACCTTTAGCCCCCATTGCAAAGACAACCCCTCCTGCCACTGATTTCAGTAACTTTGGGGACAAAACCAAGTCACCTAAAACCAGATCTTCCAGTATGCTGGAACCCCGTGGCAATGTTAATGCTACACCTGACAGCATGCCTCCCTTAACTGACTTCAACAATTATGGAGGTAAGTCCAAAATCATGAGCCTGGTGTCATCCGTGAAGAGCAACACTGCTGCCAACCACCCCATTAGCCATGAAAACAGGCCCAGAATGACACCTCCACCCTCAGGTGCTGAGGTATCAACCAACAGTTTTGGTGGCAAAAGCAGATTCATGGTTCTACCTACATCTTCGAAGACTGAGCCTGCTGTCAGTGAGGCTATTAAGTATGATGCCAGGTCGCCCAAACCTAGTGCTGGAGCTAATAACATTGGTATCACAAGCAACAGTTATGGTGGCAAAAGCAAGGTCATGAATCCCTTGATGTCTACACCAGCTGTACCTGAGGTTCCACTGAGTGACAGTTATGGTGCAAAAAGCAAAGCTGTCAGCCCCACAGTGATCTCCATTAACAGGCCTGAGGTATCTCTCAGCAAACTAAACCAGAATGTCCCTGTTACCACTCCCAGGCCGGCATACGTTCTGCCTAATGCTTCTCTGGGTCCACTGGCAAGCCGAGCAGAACCTGTGCCATCTGATGCCACTGGGCTGTCACACCAAAGCAGTGGCAATGGTGCCACCGCAGGGGCACCCCCATCTCAGGCAGAACGACAGCTGTCCTTCTCAAAGCCCGCGGCACCACTGCGCCCCCAGGGCATCACGGTGCAGTTCACGGGACGTGGGCCCACAGATCAATCCCGCAAGGATGCCCTGCGTGTACTGGGGCTGCTTAAGAACAGGTCGAGGTACCCATCCTGAGCTGATCTGGCTGTTAGTCCATCCTTTCCCCTTAAATAACATCTCAACACTAAATTCTTGCCTTTGCAGTCGTACCTGTCTCATTCTCCCCAGAGCTTGAACAAACTTGGACAGTAGGATATGACAGCCATCCAGTTGGAATGGGAAGTGAAGGAGAAAGAGAGACATTATGAATAACAAGACAGGGCATTAATGTTCAGACAGGAAGTAACTAGCACCGAGAACAAACACTTACTCTGTGTACCTGGAAGCCTTGAAAACAGCTTAAATCACAACCGTCATATATTATTAGAGCATATGTTGGTTAATTCCTGAAGAGGGCTGGCCTCTGTGTTGAGTTCTGCATTGAAAGTTAGTCTGTCATTTGTTTTGCAAGTTTTGATGGGTGGAATAACTGGTTACTGGTATAAAAAAATCAGTTACATGCAGTGCCATCATAATGTCAAGGTGTGAACTACATGTCATGTCTTCTGTCAAACATGGGTGTAACTTCTGTAAAATTACACTGATCTTGTTTGTCAGTTGATGCTGAAAAAAAATATGTTTACAGAGTTGACAGATGCTAGAAATGTGTAGCAGTGAAAACTATAGAATTTATTTATGATTTGTTTAAATATTTGGATCAATATTTATGATCTTAATTATGTAGAGTTCAACTGTTCTACTTAAAGATTTTATTTCTAACAGATGTGTAAATGTAAAAAAAACAAGAAGTTTAAAAGCTAGTTTAATTGCACATATTGAACCAGTTTTGTCATGGTCTCACCATTCTCTGTATGATTGTTGGTTCAAATGAAATTCCTGCTGTATGTTTGCATGCTCCTATATAATTATGGGTTTTCTCCTGCTACATGTATCATGCATGTGTCCTATGAATTACTGGTATTTTGTTTAAGCTATGCCCCATCTAAAGCCCCCCCCCAGCCACCTACTGCATCTTCCGACCCTAATTTTAAAGGTATTATTGATTGTAAATGAATGTTTTAAGGGTATGCATTGGTGTATATGCCGTACATTTATGTTGTATTCAAAGGACTGTGTATTTAATGCTCATGTACACTACAGTGTACTGTACGTAATGACCAGATTCAAGAAACAACATGAATTCTTCTCTTCAGTAATGATCTTTTAGTTTAACCACACTGCTGGCAAAACTTAAGTCCAATTTAATCTCCACCCATTAAAGCCACAAACTTGCATTAAACGTCTGAATGTGGACACTATAAAGAGTGGTCTAGTAATTTTAGATTTATAGCATTTTTTCACTTCTAAAGGAACATTTATTTTCTCACGTTATTTTTATATTTATTTGTCAGCAGTGTATACAGCCTCTTTAACATTAGCAAAAGGGGCATTGGTATGTCATCACAACTATGTGATTGCTAGACAACTGAGGGGCTTGAAGTTTAACATCTGAGGTGCCAGAGTGACGCTGCGTGCGATTTAGTTCTCTTCTAGCTATGCTATTAGAGGCTTGGCGGCGACATGTGACCTCGTGCTTGTTTATGTGTCAGAGAGCGGCAGACTTAGAGTGTGAGTATGTTTCTATTCGAAAAGCTCTTAGCCCTGACTCTGATTGGCTGTTTGAGGTATTTCATCCTGATGGACCCCACTTGTAGAAGCGTCATTCATCAGGTTCTGCTTATCTGGAGAAGACATCACCTTCATTTGTCCACTGCTCAGACAGTCATTCCGTATGGATGCTGAGAGGTCATGGGCTGTAGACCGCCTCACTGAGGAAGCTTCACAAATGCTCCGCAGAGTCCTTCACAGCCACAGAATACAGGCACATCATGGGAACACTGGGCAAAGGTCGTGTGTGTTACTACGTTTGAGGAGAGCCGACTGTTTTATTGCATCCATTATGTCCCATTAATGTTAGGTATGCAAAGGAGAATAAAAACATTATATATCCAAAAACAGTTCATTCCTTGTTAAATTGGTAGACTGGTGCTTCTGGAGTCATACCCAAGTCACACTGCAAACTGGCAGTTTTCCATTGTGAATTATGTGAACGGTCCCGGCGCTGACATGGCCCTGTTTACTAGCATGGCTGAAAACATGCCTAAACCAAACAGGCTGTGTCACCATAAGCTTATTGGTTAAAACGTACAGCGAAATCCGGAGTCCAGTGTCGATATGCATGGGAACAAAGGGCATATATACCCTATATTATTCATTATTCAACATGATGTACTGATTTATTCCCAATAACTCGGAACTTGAAAATTTCCAACCTTCTTCTTAAAAAAGTGTTATAGAGCAACTGAACGGAATGGATTTGTAATGAAAATTTTCTCAAGATAATGTTAATTCTGCTAGCTTTTGATGCTAACAACACAGCAATTCTCACAGATATGTTAGTGGAAATTAGTGACTGTAAAGCGAGGTCTGGTCTGACCTCCTTGGGGTACTACCACTGCTATCCTCATCAGTGAAAACGCTTCGTGAACAGATGGATGGATGAATATCAGGATAAGGCATTTGTAAAGGTCATTTCCCCATCATGGCTGACACAGTGTTTATAATGTATTGCTGTTATTGAGCAGTGCAGTGTTATGTGTACTCACTTCATCGTCCTCAAAAATGGTAAACTTGGCTGCATTTCCTGTACCGAATGGTGAACTAGGAGTCAAGCTGAAGATTTAACCGTGCAACTCAAAGCTGAAGTACAGGTCAACTTTTGCTGACCCTGCACCAGGGAAGCCAAACTCTGGCGACTTGTGCTTTAGGGGTCTGAAGCTTAGCTAATGCTAGTGGGTGGAATGAGAAGAAGGCCACCTATCTGACCCCTCATCGATGATGGGATCAACCTTGTACCAGGAGCCACTCCCAGAAGAGATCAAAAGGACCCACTGTCAATCCCTGAGCGCAAGGCCGTGCAACATTACATTCTGTGTGGTTTGGACCAGGGATTTATTCGGCTCTCAACCTCGCCCGCAAGAGGTCAGCGTCTGTTTTTCTCAATCCACAGTATTGACTGCTATGGATGGAGTGAGGTAACCATATCATCGGCATACTCCCCTGGTTTCAGCTGGTCTGGAATAATTAAGGGAAGCAAGATATTTCACTAAATTGGACGTGCAGAGCTTGTATAACCTCCTTGGGATCCGCGATGGAGATGGATAGAAGACGGCATTCCGCACCTATAACGGCTACTATGAATATTTGAGTAAGCCGTACAGTTTGGTAAATGCACCCTTCACAATTATTGGCACATCTTGTAACGATTTGCAAAAAGTGTTAGAAAAAAATCCACCTTTTGGTGAAGTAGCTTCATCTCACACTGAAAAAAGTGAGAATAATCCAACCTTTCATTAAAGTAAATTTATTGAAAGAAAAACAAATCCTTCATCAAGAAATAATTATTTTCAACAAAAACACACCAGGCAGGGTCTATTTCATGGACTCCATAATGCCATAAGGGCCTTCGGAGGAAACACAGCCCCACAGCATGAACCTCCACCATGTTTTACAGTGGGGAGAAGGTTCTTCCCATTATAGCCATCCTAATTTTTACGCCAAATCCACCTTGAATGTTTATTGTTCATTGCCTGTCAAAGTGTGTCAGTTGAGCCATTTCAAAACCTCTGCTAAAATCACCCCATTATTTTCAGCAACCATACAAATACACCCATGAAATTTTTTGACATGACCGCTATAGCTAATCAGCAACTTTTTTAACCAATTAAGATAATTAATTAAGTGAGCTGGTGGTGAAATTTAATAAATACATTGAATGGCTGGGGTGCCCCTAAGGAGAGGTTTGGGAACTGAAGGGGTGTTCATCTCGCCATCCAACTAGATATCAGTAACTTTTTGGAGAACAGAAGAAATTCTTGCTTGTTTATATTGTGTTAGCCTTAATTTGCTTAATTTTTGTGTTCTAATGTTAAATGTTAAAATGTGTTTTTGTTATGAGCAAATGTGCACTTGCTACCCAGATAAATAGCCTTAAGCATTTCGTTTGACAGCCTAACCCTTTTGTGCAGTCCTGTAGGCTCCTGTCATGGGCTGAGTATGCTCAGGATTGTCTCATAAAGAGTCTACTAACCTGACCCCGTTTCAGGGCATTTTAGGGTAGCAGCCTCTCCTGTTCCTGCTCCACAGACTGGGATAAAAGGTGATATATGCCTGACGTATGCATGCTATATGGTATATGGTATATGCTATATGGTATATGCTATATGGTATATGGTATATGCTATATGCTATATGGTATATGCTATATGGTATATGCTATATGGTATAGACCTCTGACTTCCCTCAAGAAAGCTGAGCTCACCATATGTAGGTCTCATATTGTCTCCAGCTCCCACCCCAGTACAAAAACAAGCTGTCTCCCTATTGAATCCCCTCTCCTCAGCCTGCTCCACCACCACCTCTGATGCCAGGTGATGGACCAATGATACCTGCTTAGCAAAGATTTATGAAATCAAAATGTTGTCGTCAGTGCTGCCCCCATTGACCCTATGATGGATTTGTAGTTGGAAATGCATAGATAGATAAAAATAAAACTTAAACGTCCAACGTCACATCTCCTTGAATGAGTGTGTGTGTCCTTTTTTGTGAATGGGAATCATGTGACACAATAGTTAGTGCGCAACTGTCTTCTGCTGAGTAGCTAACAGAAGCGGTGGCCTGTACTACCAAGCGGAGTTACTGGCTTATCGGGGTAATATGTCAGATTTAAGGTAGTCTGGACAAAATGTTAGTGAACGAATATGAAGTTAGTTTAAACTGTGGTACCTTAAATCCGACAAGTTACCCCGATAAGCCAGTAACCCCGCTTTGTAGTACAGGCCATTGGTGACAGAGTTCTGTTGACAAGTTACCAGTCTGCTAACAATATTTTCCTTTACTGGGCTTATATGGGGATGGGTGGTGTTGGACAAGTATGACACATGTCAAAATACAACAGCGATTAAACAAGCTCATTAACAACAAAGGAAAAAAAAAAACATAGGAATGATTTGTCAGGACTAGGAACTACATGGGAAGAGATTAGTGGTCATTGCACTGGGATCAACTGGTATCCAGTTTATCGGGGCAAAAGACAATGGAACGCAAATACATACAGATATTACAGAGAACAGGAGACAGATTAGACTAATCAGCATGAATAACCACTTTTATTTACCTTCTTAATCCATATTGTCCATAAAAATGCTGTTTCTGTCACTGCACTTGGAATGACAAACACTTGGTTATTGACTTGTAGACCATCCATCCATTACAAAGGCAGGTTAGTACAGATGCCTGCCGCATGACTTATCCAGATTAGGGTTGTTATAGGGATGGTGCTCATGCATCGGCGCAGGTTAAGTGAGTCTTTTGTGACTGAAGCAATCTGCTCACGTGTGCCTTTGTGCCGTTGCCATGACAGCACCAGGTAAGGCTGGTTCCTTTTCAAAACGTCACTTTGACGGTTCCCTACTCGGAAACCTTGAATTCCTTCAGATGATCTGTGCTCCCAAGGAATTCAGTAAAATAGTAAATTTTACTACCGTCACTCCACCTTCAGACTACGTGACTCTTACAGTTTTCTCGTTTCCCTAAAATGGGTCGCCCCTGCATGGATCTCTGCTTGATATCTGGAATGGAAACGTACAATTCTGACTCTGGCTCACTTCTATTAACAGGAACAAACATGATCTGAGGTAGAATCATGCAGAATGTTGGAACCCTCTGCTACTTAAGTCATTCTCAATTTTTTATCCTGGTCAGGGTTACAGGGGGGCCTGGAGCCCAATCCACAAGGGTATGAGGCAGGGGTACACCCTCTACAGCAGTGGTCACCAACCCTGCTCCTGGAGATCTATCACCCTGCAGAGCTTGGATGCAGCCTACAATTTAACATGTCTGATACAGATAATCAGGCCCTATGGTAACATCTCAGTATTACAGCAAACTTAGCTTCAACATAGCTGGTTCCAATACCTATCTGTATCTGATGTGTTCATTTTGGGTTACCAGATCTCCAGACGTAGGGTTGGTGACCAATACTCTACAGGATGCCAGCCCATTTTTTTTGCTCAGATAAGTGTCATGCAGTCTTTGCAAATACAACCAGACCATGCAGATGGGGAAGAAAGGGAAGCAGACACTTCCCACTAAACTTCATGTTAGCAGAGTCCAGTATGCTGGGGTGTGGCCCACTGTCAAAAAGTAGTGCTGTTCAGGGGTAGTCGTACACGAGGTGACACACGGGGGAGTCTTCTTCTGCCCCAGAAGCACCCGAGAGCAGTAAGTGTTTTTCTTGGTGCAGCAGACATGCAACTCTTCCGCTAACAGAAGGTCAAGGCCATAAATTGAATACCAAAAGTCTATTTGAAGACTCTCATTGGTGCCTCTTTAGATGAAGGAGCATGAAAGGACTGCTCTTAGAGAATGAAAATGCCGAAATCGCTGGGGGTGCGGTCGTACCATGTGGCTACAGGTGTCCCTGTGTCACCAAACAGGATTTCTTGCTTAGCCGGATTACCTTAAATCCGAAAAGTTGTCTCGGTTAAAGTGAGTGAACACCGATAAAGTCTATTCAAATTGGACATTATGGAGCAATGTCACTAACTGCTTCAAAGTTAGGATCTCCATTATCGGACAACTCTCATCATCTGCAGTATTTGTTACTTATAGATGCTTCCATTGAATTTGGTGATATGTTGAGCTCTGAGATGACCGACAGTACAGGACAGGCTGGGTTAGTCACCAGATGTCTGTTAAGCGCACATATTCACAGAGAGAGAGCTGAAGTTAAACCAATAGGATACTGAGGGCTGTAATTCATTAAGCTCCAACAGCTGTTACAAATGAGAAGATTCACCAAGGAAGAGTGGATGGAGCAAGAAAAATGCCAGCCTCTTCTTACAAAGCTTCTATCATACAGCTAATGTTCAGTCATGTAATCAGATAACGAGTGGTGTGAACTCCACACCATTATTTTACATTTTCATGATGAGATGCCCTGTCACTTCACAGAGTTTATACACACACACAGAGGCGGGTGTGGTCACACATACTCTGTCACATTCCAAGATACCACCTTGAAATCTTTCCTAGCAGTGTGGCCCCTCCCTCCAAGTTATCTACGTTGCTTAGGGGCCGTGATCTGGTGGGAAGTATCATTACACCTGTCTCAGGAATGCTGGTCTCGCTCCCAGTCTGGTTCACTTGCCTTTCAACTAAGCCCCAGTGGAATTCCCCGTCCCCAAACTGGGCACTGCGCATTTCACCCCCAGCCAGACATGAGAAGGTTACAGATGCAAACCTAACAAGGCACCAGTGAGGAGCATCTAAGTGTGACCTTTCACATAAATACATGCCGTCACATACATGCGATGTGCGAAGTGTGGGGAGGAAGGTTTGACACAGGGCTTAAAAGACCCCTCCCCATCAATTCTCCTTGGAACACAGTGCAGTGCTAATAAAATTATGACTTAGTTTCTGGCATGAATAGCTTGTTTTATTATTTCCAGACTAAAGTCTTTTTTTGTTTTAAGCCAGGCTTTGCCTACAGGTGTATACATAGTCAAAACTCAGGTTGGATAATAACACCAGGGAGCTGAAAGCTGTTCAAACCTGTCTGGTAACCTCTATAAAAGGGCTCTTTCACCAGGCAAGAATGCTGTTCAGCTGGTAGCATGCGTGTAAGAGACGGAGATGTCCTGTGTTCCTGGTTCTCCCTGACATGCAGGTACCTTCACGTACCTTCTCGGTGTGTCTTGTCAATCTACCCAATCCCCCCCCCATGCTCCACCAGCCCACATTCTGCCACGTACCTGCTGCTATCTTGTGGTGAAACACATAACCATACATGCACACTTAAGCTGTTAAGTGTGGCCTACTCCTGTGTCGGCCATTTTTAATTACTGTTTGTGGTGGCAGTGTGCAGTTTTATGACAGAAACTTGCAGTGTGTGTAACATAGTAGAATACTATTGGTTATATATTATAAAGTATTTTTCTGTGTGTGGATACAAGCATAGAGAAGCAGACGCATCATGTTCCCCAGGTTTGATTCGAGCTGTATGGGATGCAGATTTTGTTTGCTTTTTACTGTGTTTACTCTGTTTACTGTGTTTTACTGTGTTGCCTTTAGGTTACGGGGTGTTATGTGTTTGTGTGTATGGTTTAATTTGTATATGTAAGCACAACTCTGTCCTCAGTCTTGCAACTCACAAGTGTCGAATTACAAGCCTTGTTTGGCATATTTCTAATCTGTGGCCTCCTCTGGATTTGACACTACATCCAGTTTTTGTTTCCTGAGTCCAATTCCCAGTTAAGCCAGTGCTGCACTCTATGACTAATCACTGGAGTCTGTCCAGAGCCTTGAAGCTCTAGCAGCTGGGATGGGTGGTTTCTGTGGGCACATGGCCTTACTGGGTGCCACAGAACAGGGTGCCTTTCCCTAGTCTAGCATGACACAATGGAATCTGTGGGGGAATTAAATGACCAATACACTGTTGGGGTTATACCTAATTATATAGACACTGATACAGTCCTGCAGAAAACTGGGTCTCAGAATATTACCAAAAGCTTGAAGGTTACAGCCATACACACACCAACATAGCCTGTAGAAGTCTGAATAGACACTGACTGTCAAATGACAGTTACAAGCAACATATTTGTGACCTCATGGCACTGAGAATGACACAATAACATCAGGCTGTCTCCATCACATGCAATAGGAAAACCAACTTTAAACGTGTGGCTTAAAGGACTGGTTTTAACATTTTTCAGTGTAAAAAAGTTTCACGACACCTACAATAATTTTTGTTGATTTCGACATATTAACGATTACCTTTAATTAAAGGTATGATTTCTTACCACAGATACTACACCAAAAGCTCAATCAATGCATTCTTACATAATCATTTTTATATAACATATAATGTTTGATGCATTTCAAATGACACTATTGTGCTCTTTAAATAAAAAACATTCTTGTAGAGTGTTGATGCTCATTCTGACCACATGAGGGAGCCAAATGATTACTAATGGTCTCTGCTTCTCCATCTGCTTCAGCACCTCTTCAAAAGTTGAATCGCATGTCTTTTTGCTACATTTTATTATATGGAAGTAACACAATCATGAACAGCAGCCTCAGTCACTAAACAACACAAAAAATAGCATCTGTGGTGCACAGTAGTGATGTAAGACCATCATGACAGGCACGCCTAGAACATTTGCAGAGCTCCTTGGTGTTAGCTAAGCTATCCTGAGAGTACACAGTAGAAAAAGTTAAGCCCTTCTATGTGATCTGATAACTCATAGAAAGAGCCCTTGCCTGGCTTATGGCTATCTGGGAGCCATCATTTTTATTTATTCCTGCATCATATTATCCTGTAACCAGACAGCACACAGAATCTCAGTAGCTCAAACTGTACAGGAGGTACTGCTACAGAGTAGGCTCTGTGGTAGAGTTAGAACATAAGAACATAAGAACTATTCAAACAAGAGGAGGCCATTCGGCCCATCAAGCTTGCTTGGGGAGAACTTTATAGCTCAGAGTTGTTAAAATCTTATCTAGCTCTGGGCCCGTATTCACAAAGCTTCTTAGAATGCTCTCAGAGAACTCCTATCTTAGCCTAAAAAGTCCTAGCTGGGAATCTTAGACTAAAAGTGATTTAGAAAACTTCTTAGAGCAACTCTGAGTAAGGAAAGTACAAAAACCTTTATCTTAGTGAGGAAGTGTGGTCGACTCCGTTGCTAGGGATGATGCAGCAATTCAAGGACTGTGATTGGTTGATAACTGTAAAGGTCTTAAAATGGACTCTTGGTAAAAATAGAATATATGATAATAGAATAGACAATGAAATCATAATGTTTGTATATAAAGAAATTGTATAATCATGACTACAGGATACTTTATGCAAAGTTTCTGTTATAGGCAAAATATATTAAAGTTAAATAAAATAGCCAAATGTTGAAAATGTGTCTACGTTTAAAGCAACCAATTTCCACGCAGCAGTTACTATATTTACGTGCTTACATTTATTTACCATACTGATTATATTACTTGTAATCCATTTCAGATTGATTGGAGCAAAATGGCTCAGCTTTTACCAAAGTACATGATTGCAGGCCAGTCTATTTAAGATGCACTTTCGGATGGTATGTAGCCAACAATCTAAGAGAGATGGAAGGAAGTAAAAGACCACAAAAACCAAATTGGACAGAAGAGCAGTGTTTACTTTTAGCTCAGTTAGTTGAAGAAAAGAAAGCAATTTTAAAAGTTAAATTTGGCTCCTGTGTCACAGCTCAAGGAAAGAGGCAGACCTGGGAGAAAATATCAAAAGATGGCCTAATGTACTCAACAACAATGTAAATATGTTTCATTAAAGAGCCTTCTCTTGTTTGTAGTATATTCGAGCACATTTGTAACTACACTTTATTTTCATGCAC
>JABFEB020000060.1:27711123-27723619 GCA_019775895.2 Stomatorhinus ivindoensis | reverse complement strand
GTAGATGGTGCACATGGAAAGGCAGTTATACGGTGGGGGTTCGACGCAGCCTACAGCCTTTTGGGGGAACAAGCCCAAAAGCCTTGGTGGTCTGTGCCTGAAGGACAAGCCAGTTACTCACATGGTGATCTTACTCAAATCCTTGAGAATGTCCTGGGGGCTCAAGGTGTCAGGAGGGCGAAAGATGGAGGGAGCAAAGATTATGGCCAGCGAATGTATGTTCATCCGGTTTTGGCCTTCCTCACAGGCAACCCTGGGAAGGAGAAGACTGTCAGTGGTCAGGGAAGGCAGAGGTGGAGTCCAGCTTTACAATTCTATTCAATACAATACAATTCAATGTGAAGGATATCTGGGAAGTGAGCAAGGGATGTCATCCTACCTGACTAAGTGGAAAAGAAGTCTCTCCAGCATGCCAATATTAGCCGAAGGTAGCGTGTCCAACAACTCGTAGATGTCGCCCAGTTGTTCCGACTTCTCTGGCAGGTCTGTGGTGGGGTTGGAGATATGTTTCATTTCATTATTTGGTACTGGATAGGAGAACTGAACTCCCTGCCCCTTCCAGATGCAGTCAGGCCTTACCCATGGCATGCAGGAAGGCACTGTAGTGGCTGAACGTCATTGGTGGTTCAGGCAGTTCCCAGAGCCACTCTTTAACCAGGCCTGTAATGCAGTGGATGGGGTAGTCCTCCAGACATACAGCCTTTGGCTCTAGATGGTGCACAGAACCAGCATTGTAATGGATACAGAACTGAGCAACCCAGCTCTGAGAAGGCCTTCCCAGAAGGGGAAGCAACACCGGCTGGCTCACCCTTCTCCAGCTGCTGGCGCAGCTCCCTCATTCTCATGGCACAGTCAGACTTTCGGTATATGCCCTCAGTGTGGAGACCATGCTGCTCCACATGATCCAGCAGCCAGTCAACATTCTGCCACGTCATGGGCTGCAATACATGAAGAAGTGAGTGCAATCATATGCATGAAACGTGATTCATACGCAGGCATGCCTGCTAGGTAAGGTCGCCCTGCAGATCACAATAAAGATGGTGTACCTTTGTCCCCTGGTGTGACAACTGTACTTTTTTATTAGGATGCTTCTTCAGAATCTTCCGAGAAAAGCGGCACTTAGTCGAAAAACAAGTGGAACCTGACAAACCCATGGTATATAGTTTCTACAAGAAGAACAAACAACTAGTGATAACCCTGCAGACTTGCACAAGATTTATATATATTTTTGAAAAAAAAAAAAAAAAAAAGAGTTCTAGAACGCAGCACTATCTGGCTTGTCATTGGTTGTAAGCGCAAGCCTTGTCACAAGGTCATTTGCTGATTGGTCAAAGAAAATGCAAATGTCCACACTCTATCTTGATATTTTGGTCAAATTTGGGTGTTTTAAGCGTTTTATTTCGAGATGGTTGGATCAGTAATTCTATTTTCAAATGGTGGGCGCCAGCTACAGTGTGATGTCCGGTCACGCGGCGAGGATATAGAGAAGTTGTAAAATTGTGGAATATCGCTTCAAATACTCATTTTGTCTCCTTTATTAAACCATACATGTATATGATATGACGCATTATAGATGTATATCATTTTAAATGGTGTGCTTACTGGAAGCATATTAAGTTAATACGTTTCATTAATTCAAAACTGTCAAGGTCTCTTGTCATTCTTTCTTTAATCAATTTCTACGTTATTTCTGTGTGCTGGTCAGCCTGCTTGAATGTAACTGATTTCTCAATCACACAGAGCAGCGGTGCACAAACAGTCGATCGCGATCGAGGAGTAATTTTCAATCGAACGCGAAGTGAGTCGCAAGCGTTCGTTAACTTGCGCGCGCGCTCCCATTTTTTCAGTGCACTGTAAGCATTTAGCATGTAAACATGTCAGAAGTTAAAAGATAAAAAACGTATCTTTTTCATTCAGAGTGGAAAGAGGATTATTTTTTGTTTACTCGAATTCGAAGTCAATATGTCTTATGTGGAATGCGAGCGTGGCTTTACCGAAGAAAGGCAATTTGGAGCGACATTTAAAAACGATGCACAAAGCTACAAGACCGAGTACCCTGCTAAAATAGCCATACGCAGCCGAAAAGTGCTAGTACTGAAAAGTCACTTAGCAGCACAGCGCAGTCAGTTTTTACCTAGCTGCATCTTCCCTGTGCCAGCGGTCCGCTAAGGTAGAGAAATATATTTATTTGCACTTTTTCAGTTGGCATGAAATATTATTTAGCACTTCATAGCGCATAGAGAATGTAATAATTAGGACTCTATGATAAAGAAACTGATGTAAACCGTGTGGAGAGTGACTTTGTAACCTGCAGAGAATGCAGGCCAATTACTGCTATTCACAATGTGATGAAAAACAAGTATGAATTATCACCTTGTGTTGGCTTAGAAGTTTCTGCATCTGTTAGCTATCTTATGCTAGCCTTTGGTGTATGAATATGTGCTTTATTGGTGCTGTAGCTTATCACTATATTGAGGGACAAATATATTATTGACCCTCTAGCCAGACAATGTGCAACAAGCTGAAGTTGCCACGGTTTGCTCCTGAAGGACGGGATTCGCGCGAGTTCAGCAAATGTTCACAGCTGGGTGTTACCGAAAAAAAATATTGTTCATGTCGCTTCACCTCTGTCGCGACCATTCATACGGACTGTAACTATCTTGTGCACACATGATAAAAACTGCACTCTATGGGACTTCGGATGCTCTGTAAGATACTGTTTTCATGTAAAAAAAAACGCTCCGTTTTTCTGAATCGGTCTTTGTCAGCTGATGTCACACTCGCTATAGCCGCAGTGCATTGTGGGTCGAATCGCCATTTTGTTTGTATACAAGATCGAGCATTTGCGCTCGGCATTATCTCTTGTAAGATGGGACACTGTGTGAAAGGCTGTCATACTAAGTCACATGGTAGAAATGGCAAGAAGTGGACAACGAGATTGGTTTCTCATTTGGATAAGAGGATATGGACAGCAGGTAGAGGAGGTAATGAAGAGGCGTCGGGTGGCCTGGGTCGCAGCAATGAGACGGAAGGAGATCACTTTCAACACGATATCTCCCTTCGTGCGTGTTTGCTCTCGGCATTTTCATAAAGGTAACTAAGATGTTTTTTTGTTTGAGTAATATTACTGAATATCCATTTTTTTCCTTCTAAAGTTGGCATTTTCACATTGGTTAAAATATAAGCTTGCAACACTACGGAGGGCAGCAGAAATGGGTCAGTATGTTCGTGTTAATGTAGTGTTAGAGTGAATGCTTTTTAAAGACGAGTAAACGGCAAAACTGTAATGACACGTTTATCGGTGCATGCATGTGTATATTCGCGTGCATGGATTATAAACCACAACGCAGGGTAAGGCTGTCACTGTGCTGTGCCTTGATTAACCGATGCCCAACTATAGTTTAAGTATAGAAACATTTGCAAGTGTGTTTCTAACGTTTTACATGATGTCTGGAAGGATCTGTATAAAGTCGTTGTATAGCGAGCCTGTGTCCTGCTTGCCGCTTATATTTTATTTAAAACACAATCAATAGAATTATGCCCAATGACATTTTTGTGGTGTTCTTGACTCTTTCTATTCTTTATCAACTAAATGGCTGGTGTGTTTTGTTAATGAAAATCAGTAACTTGTTACTGATTAAGTTTCATAAAACGTTACATTTTTTGTGGAGAAAAAAAACATTGAATATCAAATATTAAGTTTAACCTAATGTGTTTACATCCGCGATCCGCTCAAAGTGGCGAATGGGGCGTGTCAGACAGTGAAGACACGTGACTGACAGTTACAGATTTAATTAATGAAATACATGATCTAATTCTCTTGAGTCACCACCACATGGCCAGCCTGAATGCATTTCAAATGCATCTTCTTGTATCTGTAAAACATGCCACACTGGTCCAACTGATCCTGGAGAAACACTGCCATGCAGAACTCAAAATCATTTATGTATATACAATGAAAGACATAATCTTAATTCCTCTGAAAGGAAACTGTTTTGCTTAAATGAACACCATCCCTAAAAGACCTAAATAGATTCCTTGCTTCCGTTTGTCAGTCTCAAACTATTACATGGTCTAAAATTTCCTTCCTACTCAATGACACTTGCAAGGACTTAAGAATTGGAACATACTGAAAATACATCTTCTCTTTAGCATTCAGAATATATTCAACAGGCTCAACTATTTTAAAGTTAATCTGCTTCCGTTGAATCAGTTATGGCACTTTTCCATAATTCATGTGCATAATAAAAGTTTGTTTTGTAACAGCAACTAATAAATATGGTATTGACTACATTTTGCATACTGGACAAGTAATTTCTCTACTATTTTTCTCAATCCACCACTTTTCTAAGGCAGAATGGGTGTGAGGCGGTGCCCACTCAGAGTTTAAGCTTCCAGATAGCCATATAAATCTATAAAAATAAGCATATATCAATACTATAAGTTTAATCCCTCTATTTATTTGGATTTCGTCATGCATACTTTGCACTCCACGAAACTCCACCATACGGGGAGGGCTTTTGCCCATTGGTGCCTGTTAAGCAGTAAGCACCAATTTCAAAATGAATTGTGGGCGGAAGGGCGTATTGGACCATGTAGGGTGGACCAAACGGTTCAGTATTTTACAGAGTACAATGGCATCCAAATTCCAGATACCTGCGTAGATGGTGCACATGGAAAGGCAGTTACGTGGTGGGGGGTTGATGCAGTCTACAGCCTTTTGGGGGAACAAACCAACAAGCCTTGGCGTTCTGTGCCTGAAGGACAAGTGAGTTACTCACATGATGATCTCGCTCATGTCCCTCATGACTTCAAGGGGATTTGAGGTGTCAGGACAGGACAGGATGGAGGGGGCGAAGACGATGGCCAGCGAGTGTGTGGACATTTTGTTAGCGGCTTCCTCACTGATCACCCTGGGAAGGAGAAGTCTGTTAGAGCTCAGGGAAGGCAGAGGTGGAGCTTTACAATTGGGAAATGAGCAAGGGATACCATCCCACTAATGGTAACAGTTGAGAGTCACACAACATAAAAAAATGTCTCTCTGCGGGTGACATGGGCAACTTTTGACAAGCTTGTGCTAATGTTTGTATGTGAGGCCAACCAATCATTTTCTGTTGTTGAGACGACATCCTTCAAGACTATGATGAAATCTTGTAACCTCAGTGTACGGTAATGACAAGGAAAACTTGATGCTCAAAAATACAAGAAGCTACAAAGAACATGAAGAGCATAATAATCAACAGAACTGAGCACTGTGAACTATGTTGCTACCACAACAGACTGCTGGTCTGCCAGACAACATAGCTACTTAGGAGTCACCTGTCACTGGAGGGATGACAGAACGAAAGCGAAAGTACTAAAGGGCAAAGCGAGAAATCAAAATCCGTAAAACAAAACTCATACACAAACCAATAAGCAAACCAAATCCAATAATGAGCAGAACTCCCGAAGTGTGCGAACTGTGGCTTTTTCTTCACAGAACCTGGAAATGATGAGCGGTGCATTGGAGACGTCGTGAGCGGGGTCTGGTCGAGGAGGCAGGGCCAACATGCATGGCAAACAAGCTGCCAAGGACAAAGCACGTGGGCGGAGCTGAAGACGCAGCCAGCGAATGGCGACGAGGGCGGGAAGTCCAAAGTATCTGCAAGGGCCTCCTGCAAACACTAATGGCACATAACAAAAGGAACATAAATTATTTGTGCTCAGCATGAATTAAGACCAATTTGGTAAGAAAAAAAATAAACACAGCTCACCAGTAGCAATACAGTCAGCATACAGTACAGAGAAGAGGTCAGACACCTGACAGCCTGGTGCGCTGAGACTCTGGCTTCCTCTGGGCCTGGAGTGTGCACAGTTGTCTCTCCATCTTCAAAAATGCAGCCTAACCGTAATGGCAGGCACCGCTTGTGTTATACACACATACAGGTGCAGGTTCAGCAGAAGATTACAGAATGGAGCCGCTGTAAGGGAAAAATTAAGGAATATTCTTTATGAATTGGACTGGCATTGCAGTTTAGTGTTGCGTGCCCACACTCCTTCATCTCACTCGCCAGTCGCGAGAAAGCTGACTTCAAACGTGTGGAGCATGACAGTGCTACCCCCGGTCACACCAGCACTACAGGCTTCGGTGGCCGTGTACTGCATTTTAAATAAGGAAATTTACCATTAATTATTCGGGGAGGGGAGGAGGGTCACAAATTGCACAATGGATGTGGCCAATTTTAACTCTCTCTGCCACACCTGGTAAGGAGTAACTACTGCTAAACTAATGCAATGGGTGCACAGTGCATATTAATTTCTGTTCAAGGTTTTGCATTTGACACTTTCAATACTGAATGCTTAATAATAATTGATACTTCATTGATCCCCATGGGGAAATTGTCTTTACACCTCCCTCAACTGTCTCTTTGTCGAGTAAGTTGTCCGCAGAGGGCAGCCACCTGTAGCGGCGCCCAGGGAGCTGGCGGTTAAGGGCCTTGCTCAAGGACTCGTAGACATGTTGAGGCTGGGTTTGAACCGGCGACCTTGTGATTACAGGCACACAGGCTTAGCCCACTTTTGTATGGATTCTGATAACATGACAAAAAATTAACATGCAGCATGTTTTTTTTTTCATTGATTTAAACATTTAAATTTTGTTCACGGTCCTCTGGCAGAAGCTGAAGGCTGCACTAACATTACTCACACTCGAATATTTAGAGGGAACATTGGATCTGGGTTCAATTTCCCAGTCCTGCCTGTGTATGTTTTCATGTTCTCACTGCATTCCTCTGGGTTTTCTCTAGCGGATCCAGTCCCCCACCCCAGTCCAAATACATGTAGTTAAGAAAACTGGTTTCTCTAATTTTACTGTAGTGTGCGTGCTGTGATGGACCAGCCTCCCATCCATGGTGTATCTGCCCAGCGCCCTGAGCTTCCTGAGAGATGCCATGCTCACCCCGTCTCCAGTTGATATAATTCCTACGCGGCTTCTTAAAGAAGCATTTGTGGCTCTTGGTCCTAGTGTGCTGTCCATTATCTACTGAAGTCTGCTTACTGGCACAGTCCCCTCTGGTTTCACGCTGTTTCACAACCCCTTCTTAAAAAGCATAATCTGGATTCCAAGAACTGTAATAACTTTTGCCCAATCTCAAAAGTGTCTTTCAAAAACTTTGGAGAAAGTAGTTTTAACTGAACATATCCTTTTGGAAAACTTTTAGAGCACTACATAGTACTGAATCAGCCTTGCTGAGGGTAATAAATGATTTACTGCTCCAGGGTGATGCTGGAAAATGTGCTACTCTAGTTCTTTTGGACCTGAGTGCCGCTTTCGATACAATAGATACTACCTTACTCATTGAGAACCTTAAACATGCCATTGGCATCCAGAGAACTGCACTCAGTTGATTTGTATCCAAATTCAGGCAAAGAACATTTTTGGTTAATATTGGTTGTTGTCAGCTCCGGGGTTCCCGAAGGGTCCATCCTAAGCCCAACTCTCTTCTCTATCTATATGCTCCCCATTTTTCAGAAGCATAAGATCTCCTTTCATTAACATGGTTATAGTTCCCTCTAGAACCAATGGCTACTTGCACCTTAACAAGGTTATATAGTGCTTGCAGGATGTTAAGCAATGGCTTGCAAATAATTGTTTACAGTTACATGGAGATAAAAGACAGAATCCTATTTGGAACCTCAGATTCTACTTCATATGCTATCCCACCAATGTCATATGCTAAACCATATACAGTGGTACCTCAGAACTCGAACTGAATCTGTTCAGAATTCCGGATCGAATCCTAAAATGTTCGAATTCTGATCGAATTTCCCTCATAAGAAATAATGGAAAACCAATTAATTGGTTCCCAGCCTCAAGAATTTCACCTTAGAATTAGATAGATTAGATTAGCGAATTATCTTTGTGGTCAGAGGAGCATTATACCAATTTCATTTAGTTTCAAAAATGAAATATGTTCTGTCTTTTAACAATTTAAAGGAAGTCAACCATGCTTTTATATCATCTCTACTTGACTACTGTAATTCCCTTTTCTCAGGTCTGTGTAAGTCTTCTTTATATCATTTGCAGTTCGTTCAAAATGCAGCTGCTAGACTGCTAACTGGTACCAAAAGGGGGGAACATGTGAATCCAGTCCTGGCATCATCCATTAGCTTCCAGTTAGCTTTTGGGTCCAATTGGGTACAGTTTTATTGACTGTATTTAAGACTTGAAATTGTCTGGTGCATTTTTACATCTGCAATATCCTTCATTGTAGATTGACCCCTAGAACACTGAGGTAATCATATGATCTTCTTCAGGTTGTCTCCTGGTCTTGCTTAAAATGTAAAGGCGATTGTGCATTTGCAGTTTATGGTCCATGGTTGTGGAATAGTGTTAATCTCACAGGTTTATAAGCTGCCACAGGTCACTGAGGGACGTCCTGCCAATGCAAAGTGTGTCTTTCATCCAAATACATGTGATGCGTCTGTTTCCATCTGCCCTGTGACCAGGTATTATGTAGCGAATTCTGTGCGCAACAAATCGTTTAATGAATAGATATTACTGATGAATGTCACTCTAAATTTTATTGTTGACTGTTTTAAGTGACCTTACTGTTTGTGTATGTATCTTTTAATTGTGACTTTTAATAGATATGATATTTTACCCTTCTGTTGTAACTGCATACAATGGACTGTTTTCTTTAGAGGGGCACATCCAGTGTGGGGTTATCCAGTGCATGTGTTTTATTCAGTGAAAGGAGCATAATTCCTTAGGCTGGTGATATGCTACTGAGTCGTGCGGCCCACACTGAAATGATTGAACTGGACGAGTAGGCCAAGGTCTTGATACTTTTGCTTGGGTTTGATTCTAAAAAGCAAAATAAATGATTTCTTTCAGTTTCTTGTAACAATGTAACTGACAATCTACTCGATATTCTCAGCAAAGGAAATCGGGTTCTCCACTGCACAATTGAAGGGGCGTGAAGGTAGAAGAGCAGCTGTAATGTGTGATCTATCAAGGTTACTGTATCTATTTAAACAATATGAAAGATGGCTATATAAATAATGAGTTAATATTGATGAAAGTCAGAATACTCTATAAGTGTATTCTAACCCTGTTACATTATCTGGAAAATGAACTCCCCCCTCAGCACCTGCAGTGAGTCCCAGCTACAGCAGTGCAGTCATGGTGCAGCCTGACTGAGGGAGGTTTTTGTACGGCTCTGTATCACTGTGTGAACACACCACCACCATGGTAACTCTGACAGTAATAATCTCCTGCATCTTCAGCCTGGACTCCACTGATGGTCAGAGTGAAGTCAGATTTAGATCCACTGCCAGTAAATCGAGACTGAATCCCAGAGTTACGGGTACTGGCATAATAGATCAAGAGTTTATGAGCTTCTCCAGGTTTCTGCTGGTACCAGGCCATGCGAGGATAAGAACCTCCAGCACCATATACTGGGCTGCTGGTTTTACAGTTTATATTGACTGTCTGTCCTGAGGAAACTGATATCAGCTCTGGAGTCTGAGTCACAGTCAATTGTCCTCTGGATTCTGAAAATATATACAAATTAAAAACCAATAATAATGAACTCTTAAAATTCATTCAGACAGGGAAGCTCTATTTCAAATATTTAGCAAAATTCATCCAGCAATATGTAGCTAAATTGTCAGGCTTGTTCTGTTTTACCGTGAATGAGGATGAAGAGCAAGACGCTGAGGCTGATCAAAGTCATGTTTGTTTGGAGTCAGTTGTGATGAAGGGCAGCTGTCAGTCATGAAGTGTTAAAGCTCCTGGAATATAAACCCTCCCAGAGCACTGAGGCATGAGCTGAAATGCAAAGTATCTTCTGACTGACATCATAACTGCAGAGCAAATATGTAATATTTGTTGTTCCAACATGACAAACACTTCATTATACCCAGGAGGCAAACCTTTTTATAGTCTGTTTGTAACAGTGGGACACCAAGGGTTATAAAGTGAGGTAAAACTCAAAATGATGACTAATATAAATGTGTTACAATCTGCTCCCTTCCAAGACTGTCAGACCTCATTTCTGTCTTTCCTGGTTCATGTCCTTTTCATTTCTCCACCCTTAAATAAGAAACTAAAATTCGTCCTGAACGAGCTGCCGGGGCTGGGAGAGACGCTGGCGCTTCAGCGAGTGGACTACGGACTGAGTCACTGAGCACGGTGGCGTTAGCGGCAGGAGTAGCTGTTTTCTCTTGGTGTAGGTCTCTGTTGGGAGAGAGCTGGATGGGGGGAGCAGACAGACAGACACAGGGGGGGAAGCAGACAGACAGCTGCAGCGCTCTGGAGAGATCAAGTGAGATACACCGCGCCCTCGATCCCACCGTGGAGGCCGAGTGGGAAGCGTTCGCCAAGGAGAGGAGGCTGTCAGCGCTGGAGAGGTGCTGAGGGAGGTCTCGGAGCGCGAGAGCCAGTGAATTCGCATCGGAGTTCAGGATCGTCGGAAGCAGCCGCTTGGATTCGCCGGAGCAAAGAGCAAGCGCCAGGAGACTGCATATCGACCGGGGTGTAGCAGTGCTGCCTGGGAGGGACATTCGGCCCAGAATTTTTTACTTTTGTGGGTCAAATGGTGCAGCGTGCGGGCCCAGGACTGAGTTGGTTTTTGTTTTGTAAAATGTTGTTTGTTATGTTTGTTTAACGGGTTTATTTGGGAGGAAGTATTCTTTCATGTCCTTGGGTGGGCTTAGCTTCCTCTATTGCCCCTTAAGGGGATTGTGTGCAGTGTCCTTAGGTTGGGTGTTGTGTGAATCACCTTTTCTTGGTATGAGTAGAGTGCTTGGTCACGGGAAGCAAACACTGAGAGCAAGCCTTGCCCTTTGCTGCCACCTATTGGCAAATGTACAGAAAACAACACATGGCTCAAACGTCTTGTTTGTCTTGATGATACAGTAGTGAGGGAGGCAGGTCTGTTCTATTTCACACTGCTCACATCTATGGGAGGCCAAAATGGCACATTCTTATTGTGTGAACGCGTTATTATGCATTAAAACATGCGATGAAATGTAACACGTTTTCACTCTCTTGGCCTTCCATATCTTTACTGCCCTGCAATGATGCTTTAAGCTTGAAATCAACTAGTCACTGACGTTTATTTTCATTTCCATATTTTTGACTCGGAAAATTTGATCGATAACAATATATGCTGTACAAAAGGCGTCAGCATTTATTAGTGGAATAGTGCTACATTGTTTCTTATACTGTGGAAAACGAAAGATCAGTTTGTTGGCAAGATTTAATAATGAATTAGAAACATTGTGAATCATATAAAAATTTTAATGAAAAAGCTGTGCCCCCCCAGCCCAATAACTGTCAAATAATTTTTGGGGGTGCCCAAGTATTATTCACAAATGTTTACATTCACAGAGATTTCGTTGTCCAAGTGACAATAACAAAAAAGATTACACAGGTTTACAAAAGAAAAATTCAGTTTGTGTGTGATAAATACATTAACTTTTGGTCTGTCTTTTGACAATGGCTTAGGTAATGAAATGAATATGATGAAGCGCTGAAGGAGAGTCTGAAAATAAAATGTTCACTGTTAAGTTCACATGTGCGTGTTTTCATGTTCATTTATTGCTGTTGTTACTATGGTGGTGAATATTTACCCAGATAAAATCTGCCAAGTCCTTCCAAAGGAAGGGCATCATAGGAACACCAGTTTGGTATTTAGCCAGAAATGGTTGAAATACTCATGATAGGGCCATGAAAAAAATTTTGTCTGGCCAGAAGAAGGGAACCATTTGGGCTTCACAAATGCAGTCCAAAGAAGATGTCTCTGGGTTTTTCACCTCTTTTGACTTCACCAAGTCCAAATATTTCACAAAATAGGGCCAGATTTCCAATGCTCGTTCAACAGCTGGCAAATTTTCGAGCCACTGATGGCCACAGAAAGGTGGAGGGAATCTTGAGGATGATGTTGCGGCTGTGCAATTCTCTCTTCTGGCTGGTGCAGAGTGGAAAAGAAAATGTTGTGCTTTGAGCACTTTCTCCACCATCCACACTTCAAAACCAGTCTTGAATGAGCTGTGAAGGGTATGCTGGCCACAACTTCCTACAATTACTACCGGTGTCCCAGCAAATTGCTCAACACAGTGTGAATGTCATCATTAGAGGTAAAGAAGTGATATCGGCTAACCGTTTGCAAAGCCCATAGTAACTTCTGCTTTCAGTTGAGGAGAATGTACTGAAGGCAATCCAGCTGTGTATGGCAGTAATTATTTAGCCTGGTATCTACAGAATGTCATGACCTCCTCCTGTGTGCCACGCCCACCTCGTTACCCATGTTAATTCCGGATTGTAATCACCTGGGCCCGGTTTTTCAAAAGGTTTAATCCGGATAACATTGATCCGGATTTAGTAATCCTTTTTTTTGCGATCCGTGATCACGTAACCCACCTTACTTTTGAGTCAGTTTTTCAAAGCAACATCGGATTGGATCAATCTGATCCGGATAGGAACTTTTCAGGATCACCAAATCTGGATAAC
>JABFEB020000060.1:27696665-27708711 GCA_019775895.2 Stomatorhinus ivindoensis | reverse complement strand
TTTGTGGTTTAGGTTCCTTGTTCATAAGTTGTTGTTCTGTGGTTACGTGGGGAGCCTTCTTCTGCCAGTAAGCTTTTGGGGGGAGGGGGAAATTGTTACGTATGTGTACATACGGGTTTTCGGGGGTTTGTCCAGGGGCGCGCGAATGCGCGGGAATGTGTTGTTGTAAAAAAGTAAAGCGGCTGGCTGTAAAAACCTCTCCTGGTGTGAGGCTACATTTGTACCGTCTAACCGACATAATAATGACATTTGTGCAATATTTTGCGCGATGGTTTTAGTGTAGGTGACATGTATGTGACTGGGACGCATATGTTCTCTCGAATGTCCAAGACAAATTTCTCATAAGGGAGACAATAAAGGATAAGCTAACCTAACCCTACAATAAGTGTCATGACCTGCTCGTCCGATCCTCCTGTTGCCACCGTTACACCCATAGCCCGCCTGTCCTGCACCTGTCCTCCACCTGCTGCCACGCCCGAGCTCCCTGCTGCTCTGCTTGCAGCTACGCCCGAGGTCCCAGTGCCGCCTACGGCCAAAGTCCAGGTGCTACCTACAGCCCCGCCTCTGCCTCCAGCTACGCCCGGGCCTCCTGCACTGGCCCCGCCTCTGGCTGTATCCGAGGCTCCTGCTGCAGCGCCGCCTCCGGTTGCTGCGACACCCACGGCCCGCCTGCCTGCTGCTACTGCTATGTCCACGGCAGCTCCTGCCATGGCTCCGCCTGTGCCTGATGTCCAGGCTTCATCCTCACCAGATGCCCCGATCCAGGCTCTGCCGGTCCATGTTCCTGCTCCAGTCCCTCCAGCACTGATCCCAGTCCCCTTGGAGGAGGAGCTTGAGTGGGACCCCTTGGGGACCTCCCTAATGACTCCTCTTCTCTTGTCCCAGAGCAGTCGATCCCGACTGGAACCCTGCTTGTCGGTATCCCGGAAAGGGAGAGGATATAGGCGCAGGGGTCGGTACTGCCCACCCTGCCCCCCGGCTCCCCTGCGGTCCCTCGGGCTCCTGCTTGGCTGTTGCCTGCAGGTCCCCTCTTCGGCCGCCTGTAGTTCCGCCTCCGACACCTCGGCAGCCGCCTACAGGTTCCCCCGCTCCGACTTGTTGATCGCCTGCGGGTCACGCCACTCTGGCTCGTTGGTGGATGGGGCCTTTGCCTGCTGTGACTGCGCCGTCGCCTGCTGTGGCTTCCCCTCCCTCCTTGCCTTCACCATGGTCCCCTTCTGCACCCTCCTCACCTTCGCTGGTGCCCCCTCCAGCTTCCTCTTCTGCCCCTCCGTTGGTCCCTCCAGCTTGCTCCTCTGCCCCGTCATTGTTCCCTCCGGCTCCTGCCTCATGGTCGCCCGGGGGCCCTCTGGATTAGGCCACTCGGTTGCCTGCGGCTTCCCCAGCTGCCGCCTTTCGCCCACTGGGGTTCCCTCGGGCTCCCCTGGTTCCTCCTCCCTTTGCCTTTCTGCCTCCTGTCTCTGCTTCTCGTCCCTCTGTGTCTCCTCCATTCCCTCTTTGTCCCTCCTGTCTTTGCTCCTCATCCCTCAGTGTCTCCCGTGTTCTCTCCTCTGTCGTTCCTCCATTTTCTGTTCCCTCTGTGTCTCCCTTCTTGGTTTGTCTATCTGTGTTTCCTGTCCTTTGTCAGATTCTGTCTTGGTTTCTGCCCCTGTGCTTGCTCTGTGTTTCTGTTCTGTTCCCTGTCTCTCATTGATGTTCTGCTCTTGTTTTTCAGGTTCCTTGTCCCCGGTCTCGTCTCCTCCGTTGCCTCCCCTGCGGAGATATAAGGAAGACAGTAAAAGTTAACCTAACCTAACCTAACCTAACCTACAATAAGTGTCATGACCTGCTCCACCGATCCTCCCGTGTGCCACGCCCCCCTCGTTACCTCATGTTAATTCTCAATTGGAATCACCTGTTGCCTGTTATTCTCTGCTTGTCTTGTGTATATTAGTCCGCATTCAAGTCAGTTTCCCTAGGTCTGTCATTGACGTTCATCCCGTGTGCTTCTTGTTTATGGAATAAATCCCCGTTTATCATAATTCCTGGCTGGATCGCTGGTTTGTCCGCTTGCCTGCACGCATAGTTATAACAATAAGGTTGCCTGAGTTCACATTTTGGCTGACCTCATTATTTTCGACACCACGATCAGTTTAATTCTTTTTTGAAAAAAGTTTTTTAGTTTTTATATATTTTGTATACAAATTAATGTATACAATACACGAATGACACAATATGGACGAAGTATTACAATTGCTCATATTAGTTTCGATTTATTACAATTAAATGTATCTATTCCTCATACCTTCCTGACCCTTTATTAGACAGTAACCGAAATAACATATTCACATAAAGCCTACAGAGTCTGTTCACTAATATAACACAGCAAAGAAACATCACCGCAAACGTTAAAAGCTGCAAAAATAGTGTATACAGAAATTTACGAGTAAATCGATGTAATTTTTATTGTTAGTTATAGGTTGCCATTTATTTCCGAATAAGCTCCATTAGTCACAAACGCCTTAATTGGCCAGTAAACGCAACAGACACGACTGATCCGAATCATATAAAATAATAATAATAAACATACTCATATAATATAACACAGCTTACTTCCTACTTAGCAACATTTTCTGTCAGTTTTCTGTCACCTGTATGGAAAGAAAGATCAGGCAAAGTTAAAAAGAGAATTTCCCAAAAGGGATTAATTAATTAATTATTCTGTTTAATTCTATTCCCAATACGCTGAATGAGTAAGGTGCTGTTTACACAACATTACGATTATTAGGCCAACATATTAAGAAATAATAGATCTGCGTTACCATATCTGAGCTAATCGGGTGAAAGATGGATGGAGTAGATATTTTTCGTATGCATCACGCGATTCACTTAAAACACCCATTATCGCTTAATTACCTTGATCTTCACGATACATTTACAGTAATAAAGTTTGTGTGGATGGCAATGATTTCTACTTCCATATTACAGATTAAAAGCTGAATACTTACTGCCAATATCCAGTCTGCATGATCCCGCCGCCTAAAGTCCACCACAGTGATTTAATCTGATTGACACGCTGTATAAAAACCCCCCAGAGCTTTAGTCGCGTTTCTCCTCGTAGTTATACCTTAATTGGCGATTACTCTATTCACACCCACAATTAACAAGAAACATGTGGCCGGTATGTTTCTCTCCCTGTTAATTGATGAAAAACTGATTTATAACATTACTGTTAAAATCAGCATTGTTTGCAAAAATAACAATAAATTCTATCTGTAATTTTATCTTTTTTTTTCGATCATAAAACTAATAGCCTACAGTGAAGTAGTTAAGTTAGTGTTTTTTCTGGAATTGCTTCGTGATGTCGTTTAAATTGTCTTATCTTTTATGATTTTAATAAGCCTATATGTTATTATAATTTCCAACAGACAGAAACCATAAATCTTGAGAATCATTGGGGAACCAGTTAGATTACAGCATCCTTTGCGTAAACCTACTGTAACCAGACAGAGAATTTGCATAGAAATGACATTGTGCCGCACAATATTGGCAGCACGTGTTTGACTGGCTCAGACGGCAGCCTTGTGGTTTCTCACCTCAGTGGTTGTGGGTTCAGCTCCCAGCCCCGTATCTGTGAGTTTTCATACTCACCCTGTATTCATGTGGGTTTCTCATGGTAATCAATCTCCTAGTTGAAACGCATGCATTTAGGAAAACTGGTTTGTCTAATTTGACTGTAGCGTGTGTCCTGTGATGGACCAGCATCCCATCTGCCCAGCGCCTTGTGCTTCCTGAGAGGCTCCATGCTCACTGTGGTCCTGTACTGGATGGGGGGGGTTTATTACCCATCAGCACCCAGTCACTGGCTGCCACACTCTGCAGCTGGCCGCTGGCTCAGTGACACACCTGCCTGTACTGAGCTTAATCATCCAGGGTCGTCTATGTCTGCCTAAATAAAAAAAAAATACTTCAGGAATTAACATATCACAGCAGTTATGTGGGCCGCATGATGGTGCAGTGGTCAGCACTGCTTCCTCTCAGCCCTGGGACTCGGGTTTGAGTGTCGGCCTTGGCTCCACGCGTGTGAAGTTTGCATGTTCTCTCTGAATTGTGGGGTTTTCTAAAAAGTCCCAAACCATGCCAAGGTGATCGGGAGGTACGGAATTGCCCATCGGTGTGAATAGTGTGTCATTGTGCCCTGTGATGAGATATCCCCTCCCTTGTGCCTGTAACCTCTGGCACAGGCTCGCAGTGATTACAGAAAATAGATAGAGAGATGGATCATTCTGGGTCGTTTAATGGTGAAATTTGATATTTCCCTTATAGCTCTGTAAAATTGTCTGGTCAAGTTACTCCACACAATGACGATCTTCAGCCTGTATCTGACTGATGACACCCATCCATCCATCCATCCATTTTCCAATTCACTTTTCCTACTGGGTCGCTGGGGGTCCGGAGCCTGTCCTAGAAGCTACAGGCACGAGACAGGGAATAACCCAGGTCGGGGGGGCCAGCCCATCGCAGGGCACACTCACACACCATTCACACACACAAATGCACATCCATGGGCAATTTAGTAACTCCAATCGGCCTCAACATGTCTTTGGACCGTGGGGGGAACTAAAAAAATGTGGAACGAAACATGCTCTACTGACCTTATTGCAATGCTGTGCGTTGGCGACTGTTTCAAAACACGAATGGATGTGCACTAAGTCAGTGGACAGTAGAAATACCTTTCTTACTGTTATATGCTGACATTTTGGTATTAACATGTTTTTGTTACAAGTAATACATTTTTTTTCTTGTTGAAAAAAATACACCTTTTTTGCACTTTATTTCTGGTGAGACACAATGCTTAGGAGGTTAGTCTCCTTTCGCAGAAGAGCAAAGGTAATGTAAGGTGTCTTTCTGTTATTCTTCCACTAGGGGACACCAAAGACTATTGTTTGACCAATAAGTTGCAACAAGGCTTCATTATGAAAAGACAGTCTGAAACGTGCACTAGTCAGATTTTCGGATTGTGTAAGAATAAGGAGCTTCTGTGATTGTGCAGATTGTGTAGCGGGGGCGCAGGATCATCACAGGGCAAGATGTAGAAGGGCAAAGAAGACTGGCTCCAGATCTGGGAAGATGACAATATAATTTCACTCATGCCACCACACATCAATACAAAACCCAAAATTAATCCTTTAGCAAGTATGTACGCAGGAGATTGTGCACATGAACGCTTTGTCTGATTTGCGTCCATTTTAAGAATTGGGATGTTCATCCTTTTCAGGGTTATTTATTTGGATAGTCAGTGCTCTCAGAAAAATCTCACATAGTACACACAGTGTCCATCTATCAAGCTTTATATCAAAACATCTTGGATAATACTCCAGTTCACTTCTCGGGATTTTTTTAATCAGAATCTAAACCACTTCCCCTCTGACCAAAGATGGTGGGGTGCACTGCATCATTACATAGGTCCATAATACCCATAATCCTCAGCTCACAGTCCCAAAGGGTCCCAGTGACTCAGCCCCCTCCACCCCTCCCAGGATTCTACACTCTCCTCATACTTTCTTTCAGTCACAAGTGTAAAATCCCTGGATCACGTCACACAACATGAAAAGGACACAGTTTACTATGACTCTTTTATGGACAGAATACAGAGAAGTGATAAGATTCCTGTTCTATACCAGCTATCCACTCTTGCTAATGCCAGTTAATCCCCCTCCCTTCTGCTCCCCACTGACTGAAGACTGTAAAACCTCAGGAGGCAATAAAATCCTGACGGTAGAGCTTCGGCATTCTTTGCCTCCACATTACGCCCCACCGTGCTTATGTGCCGTTACCCCAGTGAAAGCTTTTGTCCAGTCAAAGCAGAAGAAAATGTGCAATTAAAAACCCAATTATTCGCCCACACGCATAGCACCCATTATAAATGTGACATTCAGGGATTCCTCCACCCCTCCGCAGTCCTATGCACCCCGGGGGCCCACCAGGGGACCCAGTAACGAGACAGGAATAGATGGACAAAGGAGGGGACTACAGCCGTAAGGGCACAAGCAAGCCACCAATGGAAGCCCAAGCCACAGCCCTTGTTCTGGAATGAAGGACCGTATCAAGCCCTGGGTATCGAGGAGGACTGATATCACTCTCAACACCTGCGCTGAGGGGGGCGCTGTGTTCTGACAATGATGTTTTATTTGCCATTATATGAGTACAAGTAAGTAGGAATTCATTAATTTCTTATATACCACCTTGCTTTCCTATAAGACACACACATAAACTCTATCCAGGTAAGAGAGTTAAGTTTGGGGATCCGGGCGTAGCATCAGCTATGGAGAACTTCTGGGGTTAAGGACCTCAACAGGACCTAACAGTAATATGGATCTGAACAAGCAACCATCTGATCACAGGCACTGACTCCTAATCCACAGAGTCACACCCCACCCCAGTAGAGCATCCTTCTTCTCTCACTGTGCACCAATAGTTTGCCACATCTGCTCCCTAACTAACCACTGTGAAGATGCCTTCCTCCACCTCCTGTGCTGCAGGCAGGGGGCAGCCAAGTTCTGATGATGGTGCGGGCTGCACAAATGTGATTTCGGAGACATCAACCTCATCATTCACACCCGTAGCATTTGCTCCAGGGCGACTTATTTTTATTCTGTGTGGCTTGGTATGAGTGTTTGACTTCACAAGATGTTCTACAGCCTTAATTATAGTTTGATTTTGTCAGACAAAGATAGAGAGGAGACAGACCTGGGCTGACTTTCCTCAACAATAAATCCAGGAATTATCTCTGCAAGTGACCAGGTTGTTCGTCAACTAATTACACAACCATGGTATGAAGACAGATACTGGGAAATTCACTTGAAATTCTAGTCATACTCTAGTCATTCGTCCAACAGAGATATTATAGGATGGGATAATTGACTTCTCATTAACGTTTGCACTTTTTCACTCAACCTAGAGCAAATACTTTTCTTGGGTTTTCTTTCCTCCCATGAACCTTTATGTCTCGATGACTGAGGTCATTGTGTCAAAATTTACATATACACCAGAAAATCCAGAAAGTTGAACAGACAGGGAGGGCGTTGACATTTGAAGCTAAACAGAGATCATCCTTATTTAGTATGTCCACAAAAATGTGAGATGAAATATTCTTCTAATTGATGAATAAATGAATATTTTTGTGGGCAGTGATTAACAGTGTCACCCCCCCCCCCCCCCCGGGGGGGCCTGGGTTTCGGTCTCCTCCAGTGTTCCATGTGTGTGGAGTTTGCATGTTCTCCCCATGTGGTCGTGGGGTTTCCTCTGGGTACACTGGTTTCTCCCCACAGTCCAAAAGCATGCTGAGGCTAATTGGAGTTACCAACCCTGGGATCGTCCCCACCTTGTGCCTGTAGCCTCCAGAATAGGCTCCGGATCCCCCACGACTCTGAACAGGATAAGCGCTTTCAGAAACTGGATGGATGAATTTCTTCATTGTCATTGCACACCTACTCTTAACACTGCACATTGCAGCTATTAAATAGAAATGCTTATTGAATTAATTATAAATATTCTTATAGTAATCTCTAAAAATGTTTTAATATAAATAATTATGTGTCTGTGTGGGTTTATATTGTCACAGATTGAAATAAAACAAAACCCATGGGATCATGGGAGATTAAAAAAAAGTTCAGACGGAGAAATGAGAACCCTGGAGTGTGTCTAATGTCCTCATCTCATCTGGAGGACAAGAAGAGGGCGGACAGCAAGGGGTGAAGGAAAAAGACATCATTAAAGCTGCTTTGCAGAGTCTAAGACAACGATCAGCTCCCCGAGTGAGGACCACGGCTCTGACAGGGCATCTAGAGAAGGGGGAGGGGGGCATCTGTCTCTGACCGGACACAAGGTGAAACCAAAACACGTCATTCAACCAGATGCCTTTTCTCCTAGTAAATAAATACAGCCACGTCACATCGTGAATAAAACGGATAGCCAGTGACAGGCCGTAAAACACAGGCATGGGTCTGGGGGCCGAGGGCTCCATGTCGGGGGCTGCAAAGCAGGGCAGAGGATCAGTGATACTTCACTACATTCACTGCCACCCCCCCCCCCCCCCCCCCCCCCCAAAAAAAACAGACATGTGAAGTTCAGTAAAAACATTTGTATATGAAGAGAATAACATTTTATTTTAGTTTACCTGATATTGTATCTTAGAAGTGTATCTTAGAAGTGCACAGGGAGCAGATATCAGTGTCATGATAGAAGACAGTGACAGTCACAACCACTGGACAGCAGCGTATATTCCTCAACCTCAAGGAAAAGACACAGAAACCAGACAACAGTGATCGATTAAACTTGATGAAGCGGTAGGTTGGGTACTATCTACAGTAGGACACTGAAGTGCTTTGAGTTACCTTACCTCCAACAGTCAGATATTTGTTAACATTGACTGAGACAGCTGAAGCTACGCAATATGCTGTTGCAAATACGTAAACCCTCAATGATACACACACATATTTATTTTATTACACACACACACACACAGCATAAGCAAAATACAAGAGTTTTTGCATTTTTAGTTTTTTCATTGCAGTCACAGGTTTTTATTAAATTGAGTTTTCCCTTACGGGGACCAGGAAACATTGTGTCCCCATAAGGTAAGGTATACCCGCTCGCAATAACGTGTGTGTGTGTGTGTGTGTGTAGCTATATTTATTTATATCACCATCTTGCATGTGGGATTTGGAACATGCCTGTAGTTCCTGTCTCCGCATCGAATGCCGTGTTGCTGACAGGCCACATGTCAGTTAGGGGGAACACAACAATTCCATCATCATCCTCGCCAATCAATAACAGCTTCCCTGGCTTCCGTGAGGGGGCAGGTGTCTTCCATTTCTGAGTAGGCCGGTTCAATCAGCCGAGCGGGGAAGAGGAGATGAGGCCACACTAACCCGCCTGGCACGAAAGAAGCAGGGAGCCTGTGGGCGGACATAGGGTGCACGGTCTCCGCGGGACCAGTGGGGACCTTCACATTCAGAGAGGGAGAACTACTCTAACGGCCTCAAATGAGTCACCAGCTGAGCGAAGCAGCAGGTAACACAGTCACAAAGGACTGGAGGCACAACAGCACCAACGAGTATCTTTTCTTGCCACAGGCTCTTCTTCCGCACCTTACTCCAGGTCCGTGTCAACATTAATCTTTCGGCGAGCATCTTCAGACTTTCTCCCGATGCTGTAATTCACTTTATTTACCTTTCTCACCTTCCCCTCTCCAGAGGACCTAAATGATTCCTTAAAGCCGTCTAGAGCCTCTCACTTTTCTCTAGTATACCGGCTACCTCATCCTATTACAGTCTCCCCCGACACCCCTGCCCAGATCCCAGCCTACACCACTATGGTCTCACTCCCTTGNNNNCCCCCTCCCACCCCCGATCAGTTCATTTTCATATTAATCTGCTGATTCTGCTACTTACGCATCTCTGCAATTTTCTACTTATTGGTTTTAACGCCGATAAGGAGAATGTATTAGAAGTTATGCTATAGGCCTGCTGATATGATCTCTGTGGCTCAGTGATTGGCTCCGCATCTTCACACACTCCAGGATTTGTGGTCCCGAACTCACTCCTGGCTCTTCCCATGTGGAATTTGCACATTCTTCCTCCATTTCCCCCCAGCAACCTGAAAAGATGGGGTTTGGCAAGTTGGGTGTGGGTGTGGTATCAGAAATAGGGGGGGATGGAGGGGAACGCCTGCCTGACAATATTGGCAGCCCCCCCGCAAAAAACAAACAGACAAACAAACAACAAATGAGTAAATAGCAGCTGCTTAACCCATAACTCAGTTCGTCCTGAGCCAGGCTTCTGGTTCAGCACACCACCGTACTGGGTGATGCTTATGGAAGATGGATAGGTGCAGATATAATGATCAGGTCGCAGTTTAAAAATGATTAAACGGTGACGTGTTGCGGGTCGGTCCATCAATAACGGCAGTAATAAAACACCTTGTTTACTGTACGGGTGCCAACTCTTTTATGTCTTGAGTTCTCTTTTTCTCTAGCCAGTCAGCTTCTCTCAACAGCAAGACCACCCCCCCCAAAAAAGCGCCACTCATTAAAACGTCTGGAGGAACAGAGGGAGCCACAGATATAGACACATAAAGGCTATAAATAACAGGCCTGGGGTCAGGTCTGCCAGATCCCGCTGTGCCGGACCCCAATCAATCGTGGATAAAGTGGTTGCGAGGCCAGGTGGCTCCATCGCAGGTAGGCCATCGATTGTGGCCTCGACGCCTATAGATCACCGGGGCCGTTCAGCTGCAGCAGCCGGCCAGACCCCAGCCCAGAAGATTGTCTACATTATTACAAAACCCCTGATCAATTGTGCTTTATGTGCCTGAAAATAATAGCCATTGAAGGGCGCAGAGTGGAATGGGTGTGGGGGGGGCGGGGGCTTTCTGAGTTTGTGGCAAAATCTAATGCATTATTAAAGCGAGTAGTGATTAAAAAAAATCAGGAGTGAATTAAATTAAACTTGGGCTGACAGTCAAAAGCAGAGAGATGAGGATGGCAGTTTTGGATGGGAGGGGGGGGGTAAACTGAAAAAGAGGATGGGTGGCCACAATCCCATTATTTGCAGTTTTGGGATGGGGGGAGCATAGAAGCAAGGCATAATTACTTTCAGCGAGATGGGCTTCACGCGGGCGCCCCCCGGGGAGCACAGTCCTCGCTGCCAGTCCGTCTCTCTCATCATCAGTTTCAGCTGAGTCCCAAATTGGCTTTTGGACTCATCCAGTGAATCTCAGGCAGCCTGTCAAGTCGTAACACTGAGCAATCAATACTTAGCTGGTATCCATCTATATTTAACCCGCTTCGTCGCTCTGAAGCGTCAACCTGGGGGGTCGATTCTTCTTCATTTTTAGGCAAGATCGTCACATTGACTGATGGGATGCATGGGGAGCCGCATCGGGTCACAGCCAAGACTTCTGCAGATTGGCATGACCTAATGTATTATATTCCTCACCGCACAGCTCTGGTTTACATAGGGATAGCTAAGGGGCAGTGTCTTACAAGCGTTCACGGACACAATTAATAGTTAATAAAAGCTGCACCCGTACCTCCCTGCCTTCCGAGCTGTCGTTCCCCAGGCTGCCGGGTCTGCTTCATAAGAACCTCATAGCTTGTCAGTGATGATGACACGTGACAGGTATCCCTGTGCACAGGGACTCCCTCCCCATCAAGACTCTCTGTGCTGCACCTGAAACCCTTATGACTCCTGTGATCCGGAGGAAGAACAACAAAGGAACGATTAATCAGAAGCGTGCAATGCAGAACACAAACCGCCAAAGTGAACACTGCGATGAAGATGACATGGGAGATGTAAGGTAGCAGGTGACGGATAGAGAAACTTCTTTTTTTGTGGCATCTCAGAAGCGCCTGACGGGACATCTGTATCTGGTGATTACGATGATCGACCGGGCGATTCTCAAGCTGTCCAGCTGAACTAATAAATTATCTAAAACATTCTTTTTCCTAGGCTGCCACATCATTTCTTTTTGGACAAAAGTCAGTTTTAAAATGTTTATTTATTAATTGATTGGATACATATATATGAGCTGCCTAAAATCCAGCATTAGGCAGCAAAAATGTAAAAAATACTGGTAAATTAAGCTGACTTTGTCCATCCATCTATCCATCCATCCATCCATCCATCCATCTTCTTACCATTTCCCCATTTCAGAGTCATGGCTGAGGGAGGGGTGTGTGAGTCTGTCCCGGGCAGTGCAGGGCACAGTAGCTGCCTTTGTGTTAATTCATACTCAGCTACTTCACCATGGCGGAGGAAACTGAAAAACACTCTACAGCAGCCCTTTCACAGAGCTTGTCTGTCTGAGCCACACACAGTCAAACAGGAACAGCCGCATCATACTCCACAGACACAGCGTTCTCCACACCTCATGCGGGGGGGGGGCATCATACTCCACAGACGCAGCGTTCTCCACACCTCATGCGGGGGGGGGCATCATACTCCACAGACACAGCGTTCTCCACACTTCATGCGGGGGGGGAGGGTCACATATTTTGATGCTG
>JABFEB020000060.1:27681514-27696565 GCA_019775895.2 Stomatorhinus ivindoensis | reverse complement strand
ATGCTGTTGTTAAAATAGCCCGACCGAACCCCAAGGGATGCAGTTTTGCAACACGTGTGCAGTAATTACAGAGAGCAAAGGAACAAAATGAAGGGAGGAAGGACATCTGCCGGAGATTAATCTGGAAGCATCCGCTGCTTAAATCCCAGCAGAATCCTGAACCTGAGACTCCACACCTCCCACTTTGACTCACACCACAACAGCAAGCCAATAACAAACTCTCAGCTCCCACCAATTCATTACTTTCTATAATTAGATTGAAAACAGAACAGCAACGATATGGTTTTAATCCTCTGAGCATATTTTTTAAATAGGAGACCAGGAAA
The DNA here is from genome assembly GCA_019775895.2 of Stomatorhinus ivindoensis. Classification (NCBI taxonomy): domain Eukaryota; kingdom Metazoa; phylum Chordata; class Actinopteri; order Osteoglossiformes; family Mormyridae; genus Stomatorhinus; species Stomatorhinus ivindoensis. The sequence continues at coordinate 27,696,239 of JABFEB020000060.1, read as the reverse complement.
CCACATGATTAAAAGACATTTAATCTAATCGCTTAATCAACGATAACAATAGTTAAAACAACAGGGATCCAACAGCTACACTGTTTGTAGCTCTAATAATAATAATAAAAAATATCTTGGCCTTCAAACGACATAAGAGATAGCCATGAAGATATCCTACAATAAATAATAATAATAATTATAATAATAGTAATAACAATAATAATAATAATAATAATAACATATCTATCTACACAAAGCAGTGGCAAAGCGATTTTTTTCCATTTTTAATTTGCCTTTTAAAAACCTCTTAGCTACTAACTGGCAAGACCAATCTATACTTTACTTCTCCAGCCATAACATTTGTACTCTACCAGTTCCTACCAGTTCATTCCATCATTCCCAGAACACTTCCATGGTCTCTACATAACTAACCTGGCATTTCACCTGAAAGCAGCATCATTCTTCCCAGAATCTATCGATAGCTATTGATTAGTGTCCACCTTTGATTGGTGGCCTGTCTTCCTGTAGGGCATCACAGAACTGAGAACATGGCACACATCAGCTGGAGAGAAGGGCTCAAACCAAGAAGTCACTCATCTCTAATGCGGCCACTTTAGGTGTTTAGCTTGTAAACAGCAGTGCCAGGACAAATGAATTTCCTATCTATTAACAGAAGATATGAGGCTGTGAATCTTGTGCTGGATGGTATTTACTGTGAACCGCCAGTCTCAAGTTTAAACCAATCGGAGGTGACTTAAGCCACCAATGACTGACAAGCCACAGTAATCCAACCCACTGTGGGTATCAGAGCTGTACCATAGAGCTAATCCAACACAATGCATTGAGCTGAAGTAGCCAGTTCAAATTACAATGGTGTTCATCTCGCTGTTTGAGTAGTGTGGGTTTCATGCAAATGGTGTTGTGTGTTCTGACCTTCCCCTAATGAAGAAGTTTATCACCCACATACAGAGCATCTGCAAAACTGTGCCAGGCCTGCTTTGTGAAGATGACTTCATAGCACACGTTAGAGATACCCAGGCACATAGGTCAGTCATCACATAGGTCATCACATAGGTCAGTCATCACATAGGTCATCACATAGGTCAGTCATGCCAAAGTACATAACATAGGTCATCACATAGGTCATCACGTCATTATTTCTGGCTCTAATGTCGCTGTGCCTTGGAGGCTTCGTTTAAACTTGTCCTGGTTAAATGTTCCATTAGGTGCTTGTTTCCTGTTCTGGCCATTAACATTTTGCCTCATTTGGATGAGAAGGAGGCAACTGAATGTGTGATTAAGGCATTGATTAATGCAATTCTATACAGATTCTTGAGTGGTATGGTACAGTACTGTATGGTGTGGTGTGGAGTGGAATGGTATGGTATGGCATGGTATGGTACTGTATGGTATGGTATAGTACGGTACGGAATGGTATGGTATGGCATGGTATGGTACTGTATGGTATGGTATGGTATGTTATGGTATGGTATAGTACGGTACGGAATGGTATGGTGCGGTATGGTACAGTATGGTATGGTATGGTACAATACAGTACGGTACGGCATGGTGTAGTATGGTTCAGTATGGTCGGTATGGTATGGTATGGTGCTATTTAAGATGATATACGCTTTGGGATTTTTTTTCCCTCTCAAATTGGGCTGCTCTACCTTCAGTCTCCCTCAACATCTCATTTTGTAATGTAATGTTAATGCACAGCAAAAATGTATAGGTACATTCCTGGGAGTTTGTTTATGTTGTGTCTGTATGTGTTTGTATGCATGTTTGAGAAAAGGGTTGAAAAAAAAAACTAATAAAAAGTAATTAAAAAAAACACAATAAAGTGAAACCCGCCCCGGACCTGCCATGCTTCACTCCAGTCAAACAAACTCGGTTTCAGTTCTGAAAGCTGGCAGTGCAGACACAAGGCGTGTATATCCCATAATGCATTGAGATGGCATAACCACCATGCTGTCTAACTGCTGGAATGACTAATTACCCTCGTTTCGGTTGCTTTAAAATGTCATCATTCCCGCAGCTTGAGATGTATAGCTAAAATAAATATAAAAAAAAAAAACCAAGATATTGTGACTTTCAAAAAAGACTTTTTACGGTGCTATGCGAGACGGATTTCATATTAAAAACAGACAGGCTGATTATTGCATCGTTGCTCACCCTATCTGTTGAGGTTTCCCAACATTGCTTTCCTGCTTAAGTGTCACAGGTGTGTTGATGGTAGAATAACAAATAAACCTCTACCTCTCAGGAAGATGGGCACCATTGTGGTTATGGAGGTGGAGAAAGCGTATCTGAAGTTATTAAACTCATAGGAACCTGGGGTCTTCGATTCCTTATCATGTCATGACATACTGATGAGCCTCTGCTCAGTTGCCCCGAAATGGTGAAGCAGAACCGCTGTTTTTATTTTTTTTTTCTGAAAACATGAAGGACTGGGGATGTGACAGGGGGTAGTCATCATGACTAATGAACATTTGCCATTTCGGGAACTCTCCTGGGTCAGATTCAGTTTGACGGCCCGCTGTTATTGGGGAGCAGAAGGCGCCCTATTTTTATCCGGCAAGCACAGTGGGCGACACGACGCCCCGGCGGCGTTTAAGTCAGATCCGGCGATACCTGTCTGCAGGTTTCACACACGACAGGGAAACAAAAAAAGAGCTGCTTCTATGAGAAGCAGTGATGAAAGCTACAATGATGGAGGCAATCCTAACGACATAAAAGGAGTCTATGCTTTACCCACAATGCCTGGTCATCCCCCCTTTACTTCTAGATTACTAACATTATGTGACTCTATATTAAAAATTATAGATTTAATATAAAAGTATCTACAGCTGTCACACACCAAACACGGGTTTTGCTTTCATCTGCACCCACCCATAGGTAATGCATATCCATCCACCCTTCCATTTTGTAAATTGTAAATTGTATTTCTCATGGTAGCAAAATCGTATCATACTTTTTTATTGGAATGCAGTAGTTAGCTTGAATTTGTTAGCGATAAATGTCTAATTAAATTCAATTCATTCTTAAGAGTCTGTTATGTTTTGATAGTAATTCATCGTAATTCACCAATATGTAAATTAGTTTTATATATTAGTTTTTCCCTCTCCCTGCCTGAGTGACTACTCTAAAGCAATTTGCAGTGCTAATAAAGTGATACTCTCACAATCTCCCCTCCAGTTGTGTTCCTTTAGACAAGTCTGCTGTCTGGCCTTTAATGCAGACTACTTAATTGAGTCTAAAACATTATTGGCAGGTGTCATGTACACATACATTACATCATCTGGCTTTCTCCCAAATATAACTTTCATTTTCTTAGCGGGAATGCTGCAAGGTGCCATATTTGAAGTTATTTAATAATCTCTATACAGCTATATAGCCTTATTGATTATCGCACATGGCACAATTTAAATGTCATGTTATTTTGATTTATGGACTCCATGAAAGAGCTGAGAATCAGCTTTAAATATCCCATCACTGTCAACACTCAGGATACAAACTCCTGTCCTTTAGTGTTTGTCTAGTTTGAAATAAACACAACTGCAGTTAAAACTCATTTGAAAAAGTTTTTAAAGTTGGATTTTTAAAGTTTTAAAGGACAACCCATCGCACCATATAGAATATCCTATTGTGTACCTTTTCTGTTCTCTTCATACTTCTGTTTTCTAATTAAGAATCCCTATATGTCATTATTTTTATCCAGTTCCTCATTGAGGAACAGTTGGGGGCATCCTGACACTCTGTAATTGAGAGCTAATGTGCTAGCTACAGCTATTAGATTTTAATCTACTCTGTATAACAAGACCATCAAGCCTGAACAATTATTTTTCATTATTCGCTTTCACTAATTATTGCATGCGACCTGTGGGAGCATGCACATATCAAGCTTAATGAGTCGTATTCTTAATTAGATGGACTTAAATTGCATTCAGAAACATGACACAGTACTCAATCCCTCGCTGGGAAGGGGATGTTTTAATTTGAAGAGCATTGCACAAAAAAAGGATTCCAGAGAAGGCACCTGGACTTAATTCACATTATCTGAGTCAGTCGTTTTCTTTCTAATAAAATATTTTAATATCTGAAAGTATCCTCTGACAAGGACTAAAAATTGTGTCGCTTCAGAGAACAGGATCCTATCAGAGCTTACTGCATGAGTTTCTAAATTTCCTTTCTAGCATTTAACTTAAGATCCAATATTTCTGAATATAAAGAAAAAGCACTGAAGTGTGTAATCGAGGTACCATCAACATCGGTGCCCCTGGGAACATTCTGGCATTTTGTTTGGATGATTTTCATGGTGTTTATCCCTTGACCCATTGTTTAAGTCTCACTTTGTGACTTTCAGTTGCAAAGAAGAGATAAGGGTTTCCTTATTGTAGATACGCAATATGGCCAAAAGTATTTGGACACCATTATTGATTAGAGGAAAAGCCAAACCTGTTCTGGGTATAATTATGCACACAGTCTCATACTCCTGCAATTAATATTAGCAGCAGAATGGGTTATTGCACAGTGAATGCCATCTTTCCAACAAGTCAGCTTGCCTCATTTCTGCCCTGTTAGAGCTGCCCTGATCGATCAAGAGTGATTGTGAAGGTGAGAACATCTGGGAGCATGTTCAGTTGTGAAGGTGAGAACATCTGGGAGCATGTTAAGTTGTAAAGGTGAGAACATCTGGGAGCATGTTCAGTTGTGAAGGTGAGAATATCTGAGAGCATGTTAAGTTGTAAAGGTGAGAATATCTGGGAGCATGTTCAGTTGTGAAGTTGAGAATATCTGGGAGCATGTTCAGTTGTGAAGGTGAGAACATCTGGGAGCATGTTAAGTTGTGAAGGTGAGAATATATGGGAGCATGTTCAGTTGTGAAGTTGAGAACATCTGGGAGCATGTTCAGTTGTGAAGGTGAGAATATCTGGGAACATGTTCAGTTGTGTAGTTGTGGCCCCACAAGCTCACAGAAACGGAACTGATAACTCAGCATCAATACCCAACCTGAATGGCTGCAAATCCCACAACGATGTTCCATGCATCATCTAATGGAAGGCCTTCCCAGAAGAGCAGAGGTTATTAAGGGAATAATGGGTTGACTAACTTCATATTAAACCCTTGGTTTTGGAATGAAATGCTGGACAACCTGATGTCTACATGCTTTTGTCTGTCTAAGACATTAAACATATGGCACCTGTTTGGTTTTGCAGTACATGCATGTATGCATTTGTAAACAACACAAGAAAACAACATAAAAATTAAAACTATTCTTTTGTATTGTCTTTACTCAAAAGGTTTCGATATTCCTGTCCAAATCATAAACTTTACAAACATTGTGTTAAACAGACCATCGCGTAACAGACGACTAGTCGTATGAAATAATCAGGGACACCGGTGCTCTGGGAATGGAGACAGACGGGGCTGGAGTATTTATTTCAGGGCCTTTAAGATGCCACAGGAGAGGTATAAAGACAACAGGCTTCATTCTGCTTTACGTACACACTGTACAAACATCCTTGGTTGTGGTGCTGATCCCGCAACATGAAGGGAAGACATTCTGTAGATCTGTGATTGGAGGTTTCTGTTCCGCTATGACGCATGAGGCTGCATATTCTCAAGCAGTGGACATTAAGGGACCCAGGGAAAAGTGTCCCTCATTATGTCAGGTGTTGTGGGTGTTATGAGTGGGGGGCACAATAAACACATAGCGGTGGCTAATGTGTATCTGTAAATGATCCACGTGTCTCATCTGTCTATATTTCATTCATTCGACATGGAGAAATCAATACAGTCAGCATGGCATGTTTCTAACCTGAACTCTTATGAAATACACATGAAAATGTTTCTCAAGAAATTATACCAGAGACCTTATGTTGTCATAGAAACACTATAAATAATATTTGGAGAATGACATGTGAAACCACTGCAAAAATATGACAAAACACTACAAATATACAACCTGGCTACTTGCGCTTCTCTCTTCATTAAGCCTCCCTCTGCTATCTCACCCCCAACTGGCCCGTTTAAAACGGCTTGGATGAGAAATCCAGTCAGAACCACCATGGCATCATTCAGTGCGGAATAAGCTAAATGAGGCTCACAGTGTATAACTCCAATACCATTTTCACTTTCCAGGCCTTCACTATCAGTTCAGGTACTTCTGGCACAAGATCCATTTGGTATTTATTAAGAGCACAGAGTGTGACTAACCCTTGTAGTGAAAATCATCTCTTTTTCGAAAAGTGGATTCACTTGTTCATCACTGATGATTAAGGCTTTCAAGGACTCCCCTGTGTGCAGTTTGTTTGAACAATGAATTTATTATTTATGACCCTTGAATTAAATGTTTGGAATCGACCTCTCTCTCTTGGTGATATCACGGATGAGACACCCAGATTGAGCCCTGGGAGGTCTCGATTCAGGTGATCTGCCGGAATGAGCAGACATCAGCAATCTTTCTACTTTGAAACAGATCCGATGTTAATTATCACTGTGATTGTCTCACTCTAACAATCTTGCCAGATGGACACTCCTGATTAAGCGTACTCCGGACTCTCAGGGTTAACTTGGCCCAGTGATGGTGTTACAGATAGTACCAAAGATAGCCTTACAGGTAGGATAGCAGCTGTCTTTGTTGATGTCAGCATCTTTGAGCACTGAGTCTGTAGGCCATCATAGTTCTCAAGGTCAGAGTCCTGCTGATTTCCCAGCCTGTCTTCAACTGTGTCCAGCCAATCAGAATCAGTAATAATTAAACTGACTACATGGAAAAACTGAAAACAAGGCCTGGATCCTATCCATTTGATTTGAAGTCAAAGTCCAGATTTGAAGAGCCCTGCTGTAGGCCGTCATCAGTGAGATAGTCAGGAAGCATGTAGAAGTCAGCACGCACCTTCACTGGTAATTGGTCACTGTCAATGGCTTCTGCGTCTGAGTCGGAGTCGGCACGTAAAGAAGGTTTCAGTAAATTTGTCAGACTCTGACCTAAAAGTATAAAAAAGAAATGAAGGAGATAAATTATACCAAATCACTCTGTACATTAAGCTAAAAAGTCTTCATTATTCTTACGCAGACCTTTCCACAAGTCCTACTTACAGCACTTTTATGACTGGGCTGGTGCTACGTGAATGGTCACAAATTAAAACCTGTTTAAATCAGCTGCAAGGCTCCCGTTAATAGAAATAAAAGGAAAGCAGCGGTTACTATGGAGCTCCGGTTCACTTTTCTGCATCGTAATTGCAGCGCGTAGCCATGGGTTACTCTGAAATAGATCCACACAAAGGGAAGAATGCACTTCATTTGTCGCCAAGGTTTTTTTTTGTGCAAATGATTGCCGACTCTGAGCCTCGCTAATGGTATTCTTGGCAACCGGCGGAGGTTAGCAACAAGCAGCGATCCAGCGAGCAAAGCGGTAAGTTTGCAGGCGTGTTGCTCGAGTGCTCTGATCCCTTCGTCCGCGCGCATTCCTGCCTCACACATGTGTGCATCTATGGAGCCTCTTACAGGGGCCGCGTCTTACTATCTGACAGGTAAAAAGGTGCCCAACAAAACAAGCATGGGGTTTTCTGGTAGTTGTAGACATGGCTGGGAAAGATAGAACAGGCTGTACTTTTGTTCAACGGAATTTCACTCTGTTTGGTTCTTCAAAAAGAATATTAAACAGGTGCTGGATTAGGTACTTACAAAAGGAACATTAGCGTTCAAAGCGCTATTTGACAGTTCACTTCTATTTTATATTCAGTGTGTAACTGTTTTAACTTATGGCAAAGCAAATTATTACAGGTACGACTATTAAAAGAAAATATTTATTTGATTAATGAGAAATGTTTTGAGCTAGTGTAGTATAATCTAATAATCATTTAATGCAAAAAGGTTGGAATGCATCCACTGAAGAAACAGATGACGTATGTGTGTACTTGAAAGCCTACCTCAGAAAACTTAAAATTCTCCAGCGAAAATAAACTTTCAGAGATGGTACCTGCAGGGGGAGCTCTAACTATTAAATCCGAAGCACTGAAATGCAAACGTGGTTGGCCATGGGAATCGTAACGACGATTCATGATGCAATCACCATTACATAAAATTTCATTCCCAATGGAGTCTGATCGTGTGGCACCACAAACTTAAACTGGATAAAAAGTCTCCCCTCAGCAAACAATTTGCATACTGTTAAAATAATACATTTTATGGGGTACTTTTGGATTCCACTCCTGACACCTAAATCTTGTCATGTTTACAAGTGATAACGTCACTACTGTTTATAGCGCCCTGCATTAACTGGCATGTATAACTGGATAAGCAGCACAGTTAAAAGATGTATAAATGTCTTTGGAACAAATTACCAGCTAACAATTTTAAAACGTCAGTCTGATACTTTTGACTTTTTAACTTGCTCGGTGCAATTAAATTTATAGATTTGGCATAAGACTGCCGAATTATAATGTCAAGTTGCTTAACCGAAGCTGCATGTTATTTACCACCATTCTATCATTATACTTCGGTTATTTTTTCATTATTGCTATAATTACAGCCATTTTTTACTTTTTTCTACATACACGTCGTCCCTTTTTTGCGTCGTCCCTCTGTCATTACATCCAATTGGCAGTCATGCTTTCCAGAACTCTACCTCCCAGAAGGTCACAGCTGATTCAAGTTACTAATTAACTTGTGATTGGACAGTCGATGAGAGAAAACCAGTAAGTAACCAGTAAGGAGGGGCTGGTGGACAGTAGGGGACCATTGAGTGGGCTGCCATATGGTCAGGTTCAGCAGTGCAATATGATTTACTTTGCGCTTATTTTCTTTTACTCCTTTTTGCTAAAGTTTTACAGTTGCAGTTGACTGAACTTGAGTTGAGTGTGTGTGTATATATATAACCCTTCTGAAATTTTGATTTGCTTCTGAAGCATTTGATTGCTTTTATGGTACAGGTGGTAATGGCCTGTCGGTGTGTTCCCGGCCAGTGGGTCAGGCAATTCCGTCATCTCCTGGGGAGGCACCTTTTAATAGCGGCGTCAGACGCAGCTTTCACTTTGCTTCCTGTGGGGATTTGGAAGCATATTTACAGGCATAAACAAGGCTGAAATGTTTCCTGCTGCTGAGGAGCTGTGAGGAAGTCGAGCTCAGGTAAAAATAATAATAATGATGATAATAATAATAAACCTGGATAACTTTAACAGAGGGGAGCAGACAGAGTTCATCTCGGTGTGGAGCCGGGTCCCGTCCGGAGGTCGATCCAGCACCCTAACGATGCGCCCGGATGCAGGGAGGCAGGGTATGGTGGCCGAGGGCTTCTCTAGCAGAAGAATCTGTAATCACCTATACCTGTGGCCAACCAGCACCTAACAAGGAGACAGAAGGGAGGGAAATTCCCTCCCCCTGCCCCCACGGCGGGGCAGCATGGGGCTGTGACGCTTAATTAGCGATAGTTTGGTGATGCGAAGCTCTGCATTTCCTTGGTCTAATGACAGTAACCCGCAGCCCAGTCAGCTCTGGCCTGGCGGACGGGACGTAGCCAGTGACCTTTCTTGGCTGCAGATTCCCCTCGTATTTCCAGTCTTAATGATGCCTGCTAATGCCCCACGGTGCTAATTGTGATGTGTGGCACGCGGCTGAGGGGCGCGTCCATGAGTGACAGAAACGAGTAGACGGGACGATCTCGTAAGAGAATGTGAAACGAAGGCAATCTAATATAAAAAGCTGATTTGACAATGATTATTTCAAACGGCAATAACTGAACTACTCCAAAGTTTTGATTAACTTTATATTATATTCTGCAAACGGCACTACATAAAATAATAAGCACAATTTCTCATTCCAGGGTGGTTGAATCTCTGTTCAAGCTGAGTTCCAGTAGGACCAGTCAGTAATTCTGTCAGACTCACCCCCGTTACAGTTTGTGCCAGAGTAACTCAAGGTGGAAACACCACAAAGCTGATGTCCCTTTTATTTTATCACAGGTCAGGGGCAGAGGTGGAAATCTCACCTTCGGCCTCCGACTAGGGTTGCCACTTTGAATCTGAGAAAATACAGGTCCTATACGGTATATAGAGTTTGTTAAACAAGTGTGACTGGATCCCCACAGCAAAATTTTCAGAGATGATGACTATGTCCCCTGCATATTTAAATTATGAATTGTTGTATTCAGAGCACCATGAAAAGTGTGGGGCCCCCTGTATCTGCCAGGGTCTCCATGCTCCTCTGATGCCCCCCTGGCAGCAGTTAATGCAATACAAGGCTCAGTGCAGTGGACATGCCTTCTGGCTCGATGCAGTGGACATGCCTTCTGGCTCGATGCAGTGGACATGCCTTCCGGCTCTGTTCAGTGGACATGCCTTCTGGCTCGATGCAGTGGACATGCCTTCCAGTGTTTGTGGCAGGCCGGTGGCAGGTCCACACATTTCATCAGCTCAGGCTGACCCCTCTGTCCCCAAAACAGCTTGGCAGCACCTTTGCATCCTCGATATGGCTGGACTGTAGTCGTCCGCAATCACCAAGTATCCAGTCGGTCCGTTCACCAACGCAGCGAGTAAAACAATGTCGGATTCTCGCCCAAGGACCGCGGTCTGTGGCGCACGCTCACTACGGCCGCATGCCAGACGGGAATTTGGCAAGCGGATGGCGATATTCAGCGGGATGTGTTATGAACCGAATCAACAACAGGTTGATCGCTAGAGTAAGGCGGAGACAGTAGTTGGCAGCATAGCCGTGTGAAATCTGTATCTGAAATGGGAGCAAATAAACAAGCCTGTGATCATATGTCTTAAGTGGGATTCCCCGCACCCATGTTTGGTCCAAGAGCTCGTGTTTATCCACGAAAAGCCAGCCGTGAAGAGAAGGTATTCTGCGCGATGGCCCACACGAAAGGATGACGGCACCAGTGCACAGCACATAATGTTGACAAGATCTGATTTAAAAGGAAGACAAGAGCAGAAATATACAGGAGCTTCACTACATGGATGTTTTTGTGGGTTAAGTTAGGTAACACAGTGTCTCCTGGGTCAGCATGCTAGGTAACACAGCATCTCCTGGCTTAGCGTGCTAGGTAACACAGCCTCTCCTGGATTAGCGTGCTAGATAACACAGCGTCTCCTGGGTTAGCATGCTAGGTAACACAGTGCCTCCTGGGTTAGCATGCTAGGTAACACATCTCGAGTTTGAATTCTGGGTTTGAATTCCATCCCTGGCTCTATGTAGAGTTTGCATGTTCCTGCTGTATCTGCACAGTTCCCTTTTGAAAGCCTGGAATGCCCTCCCAACCATGGGAGGTTTGATTGGCATAAAAGGTTTTTGCCCAAAGGTCCATATACCTATGTTCATGTCCCCACAAAGTCATAAGCGGCCCTGGTCACTTCACACAGTGTGTGTGTCATGATGGCCCCGCATGTCGACATCTCTTAAATGGCCCTCTCATGTTTTGATAAGTCAGGTCTTTCCAAACAGTTCTGAGCAAACTCTGTGAGCTGCACCTGTGTGCTTTGCTGTCAATTTTTCGACTTTTCCTAACAAACCGAAACTCTATGACGCACATCTTTATTTGTCAAGTCTTAGGGTGAACCCCCCCCCAAAACAAATTCTTAGTTCCAAATTCAATACGGTCAGATATATTTGTGAAGTGAAGAACACAGCTACATAACTACACCAACCTCACCGTAATGAGCCTGCCTTGTGTTTACCCATGACAGCTGAATGACGTTTTACAAACAAGTGAAATTCTATTTGAGGCAAATTGCTGATGTTCAAAGCGGTACATTATGAATAAGAATTATTTAAAAAAAAAAAAAAACTCGTCTTTGTATGTCCACAGCTCACGGGCCAATGAGGATTTCCTCTGGTTTCATCATGACGATGTTCCAAAGGCTCTTCGCATACTCCATGGCTGGCATGTCGCAGCCCGATTGACACACTTGTGATAGATATGTTGTTTGCCACTTCATGTTTTTTCCTAATCCTTTCTTTTTCTCTCGTTTTTTTAACCCATATTCATTACAGTCTATTCCCTGGTTGCGCTGGGAATTCTGAATTGAATAGAAACCTTAGATCAGTAGCATTTTTTTTTTTTTATCCGGAGAAACTGGACTTAATAGAAATGTTCTGTTGTATGAATAATTTTACAGGGAACTCTTGCACACAGCCCAAACTCATATTTGGGTCTTCATTATCTGCATTCTGGCCCTTACGCATTCTCTTTGGCCCCATTATCTCCTGGTACCCATCATTTCTTTGCCTTCACCCACCCCTTCACTTCCCATCGCTGCTATCTGTGCCATTCTATGTCTTTACCTTGCTTTGGGGGGGCAGGGGGGGCTAGAATTCTACCCAACTATCAGAGTCAGGCCAGGCGAGTGAGGGATCGTGACTTTGGTCTTGGCATAAGAAGCCTCAGTCTCTGGGGAGGTGGGGTGGTTTGATAGAATTACTGAAAAGAAAGCTGACAACATGTAAGGTTTCCTGTCAGGCCAATCTCCCCTTTACTCTCTCTCCCCGCCCGCACTCCCTCCCTCCATCCCATTCTTCCTCCCCCCTATTTTAATTTGAGTGCTTTTCTGGCATGACAGGACAGTTACCAAAGCATGAGTGTTAATGAACAACCTTAAATAGTAAAACTCATAAAGATACAGATATTACTCTCCCAATAAGCTCAAAGCAATAAATGAAAATGGAATGAATAACGACGCCGACGGATATAATGGTAATCAGACTGACGGCGCCAGTGACGAATAACCTATTTATAACAATTCCATTTTTCTATTTTGCTTTTTTTTTTTTTTACCACATGGACCGATCCTGCGAGGTCAGTGGGAGATAGAAACCAAGGGTATCCCTGAGGTGAAACTGATTGCTGAGGTCCTGCAGGGGACGCTGTACCGCCTGATTGGTTAAGCGGTGCATCGTCGTGACGATGCTGCCAGGCAACCGACAGGTTGTACCTGAGGTGTGGGTTCAGACAGGCAGAGGTCCTGCAGACTATAGCCGCTATGATCCCTGCAAGCTTCTCGTTAGGTTATATACAGTCGAAGTACATCGCGTGAGAATTGGGGTAGCCTTGAACGCAGAGCCTGAGCAGTCTCCCTGTATGCTGCGCGTAATCATCTGAGCGTGTACGCCTGCCTGCAGCTGCTTTGGCTGTCTACACACTATGCGGGGGCTTCAAGCATGCTCGCTTGCGCGTGTGCGTGTGCGTGTGGGTGTGTGTTTGGCTCTGTGTGCGCGCTGTAAGCCCTAGCCTGTCCGTGGACAGAGCACACGCTGAGATCTCCTGGCAGGATGATTAGCTCACAGCTAAGAGCAGAAATCCCCGATACGGGGGAGCAGTGGGGCTGTTTGCTCCGCCCCAGGGATGCCGTCGTTATCACGGTGACTTCGGGTGGCCCTCGGCGAGCCATCCTGCACGTGCAGCCGCACGGATGTGCACACGCCTGCTGTTTATTGGGTTATTTGCTCTGGCTGTGTGCTGCCGTTGCTGAGGGAGATGCCGCTTCTGTAGTATAGCATGTTGGGCAGCACTCTGCGAATGTACTGTGGTGGGGTCTGATCTCTATGTACGGAGAAGTAGTGGGGGCTGTTTTTGCCCCCTTGGGGTGGTGGGGGGGCTTCCCAGTTAAGCTGGTAAGATGGCCCCCTCTTCCCTTCCCTTCCCTTTTTCATTACAGCTCCAGCCTCGCCCATTGATCTAAGCATTCAGGCGACAGCAGATTAACTGGGCACTCCCCCAGCCAGCTGCACTGTCAGATTCTGGGCTGTCAGCTTGACGGGTCCCTTCCTCGCCTGCTGAAACCCCTACACTTTGGTGCGGTGGCGGGGGGGGATCATTGAGGAGACCCTGGCCCCGCCTTTATCTCGGGGATGTATGAGCCAGTGTTAATGGATCGGGGAAGGTGGCCGATATGACTGGGGGTGTCCAGATCGGGGGCCTCTTGTGATTGGGGGGTAGACCTAACGCAGGACAGATTAAGCTGGCTTTTTTTTTGTTGTTATTTATGTCCACCCCCAAGCAAAAATAACCTCCCCTCACCCCCCCCCCCACCATCTTTCTTCCTGCAATTTACAAGTGGTCTTTGTCTTAGCAGTCAATGCTTAGGTTTCAAGCAGCTGTTTTAATTAAAAGCCACACTGCGGATGGGGTATCTGACAGGCTGTCGATGACACGGCTTTTATAAACGAGCGCCGCGTGTGTGTGTGCGCGGGCCCGCCGCACTGTTGTACTCTTCTACTTGGCTACTTTCCCCATTGCAGCATAGGAAATTAAATGGGAATTTTTTTGGGAGTGTTTGGGAGTTCTGCAAAACCCACAGATGACACATGAAGGTGACACACAAAGAGTTCAGTGACTCATAAATGCATAAAATATACGTACAGTGCTGGTTGGGAAGACGCCAGGCATGTTTACGGCAGCCTCTCAGTAATCTTCGCTCCGTTTGCAGGCTCTCGTCACTCACGGGGACCAAAAAGTTGTATGTGGAAGTGGGGGATTAGGATCCGTATCATGTAATTCCAACATATACCTCCTGATGTGGGGGCAGCACTGAGTGAGAAGGAAAGATGGAGAAAGCCAGCGAATTGTGTGTGACACGGACGTGGCAAAGCTGCCCCCGCTGGCAGGAATGATGCTAATGGTGAGCTGTGAGCTCCCAGGGCCCCCCCCCAGGGCCCCCCCCCAGGCTCCTCATCCTACTCCCCAAAGCGGAACAGCGAGAGAGTGCCCCTCGTTCCTAGGGGATATGTCTTTTACCCC
>JABFEB020000060.1:27602720-27620713 GCA_019775895.2 Stomatorhinus ivindoensis | reverse complement strand
CCAGCTCGGCCCTAAAAGGGAGTGGGGTGGGAGTGCTCTCCAAATTGGGCGAAGCTTTTTGGGGAAATGTCAGGTTAGCCTTCCTTAACCTAGCAAGCGAACCTTACTTTCCTTCGTGTTAACACATGTCCAGGCCAGACAGCGCGCGGCGACGGCAGAATGTGCCCCATCGCGTCGGGAAGCTCAGCATTCATTTATCCCTCTATTTCAAGCATGTTAAATTAGAATCCACCATTCTTTTGCGACTCCTGGAATTCATATTTCACACGGGACGGTGCTTGAATGCACATTACGCCAGGTCGATGGTAATGAACACATTTTAATTAAGCCCAATACCTGCCATCTCATTAAAAAAAAGATTTAAAAATAGAAAACAGCACTGCAGGGATGTGCTTTTATTTGCTGCTATGTGTCGCCTGCAGGGGGGGTTAGCAGGTTTCTGTCGTGTTACACCTGGGACTCCATTAAAGCACAGGAGAACGTGTCAGTCACCAGGCCTCCAGCAGACACTTTGCTGCTGACCACTTTGGAGTCGCGTGGCACTGAGCTAAAAAAAAAAATGTTTAAATCTGTGTGCCGCCTTAGATTGGACCAGGTGCAATCAGCCGTGCGGGATGAATGACCTGTGAGATGCAGCCATAATTGGCACCTGCACGGGCTGCGCTCCACTGACATACTGCTTGCATCCGCTCCGCCTCTGCGGACGCCATACCAGACCCTCGAGAAAGCCTTCAGAGAACGGCGATCTTACCTAAGGAAGGACCGACTTTCTGGAAGGGGTGTGTTGCCAAAAGAGAGACCAGTTCTACTTGAGTGATGGAAGGCCTGCGTCACAGCAATAAGCCGTTACCGCTCCGACAAACCCAGTGAGCGACTGTGGTAATATCTCCATTATAGAAGCAATACCACCCAACTTCGGGGAGCTAAAATGACTCACGCTTCATTAATCTGGGAACTTTGTGGCTATAGTGGAAAAGCTGATCTTGAACATCCTGTACTTTCAGCCTATGGACAAATGATTACCTCTGTGTGGTTCTGCCAGATTGGCCAGAATGTGAGTCAGAATCCCTCGACCTCTTATGTCAGCGATGACACAATAAATCCAAGCAGTGCATGACCTACATCACATGAAGCCACTGCAGAATCTAGATCCAAAAGTGGTACGTTTTAATCATCTGGCCTTCCTCTATTTCTTCAGTGGCTCACTTGGGAATGAGGAGTACGCAAAGTCCCCGGATCCCATTCCTGTAAAACCCTGAGGCGAAAAGCTTCCTGACTTCTAAAGATTAAGGGAGCCGGGAACATGAGCTCAGCGGGAGAGAGAGACCCTGAAAACGCGCATCTGAGAGCAGAAGGTGTGTGACATCAGAGCCGGGAACTGGGTGACGTTCCCACCTTGATCAGGACCGAGGCTGAGAAGGAAGTCTGGCTCCTGCTTGTTAGCAAGCCGGCGTGGCATTGTCACACACACGCTAATGGGGAAATCGTCACAACCCATTAAGTCAGTTTAACTGGTAATATATCTGCCATCAGAACTGATGATGGGGCCCCACTCCAGGGAATAAAGGAGATGAACGGCGAGAGGAACAGGAGTGATGGGGGGGGAGAGAAGAGACAGGTGAGTGGGTGGCGAGGCGCCAAGTCAATACCAGCCCCCAGAAGCTAGATGTAAGCCTAGTGTTGAGACTCAGTCGGTGGCTAAGCACAAAGCCTCATGAAAAATGCAATAATCCACATTGAAGTTTTGCCACCATGCAGCAAAACAACTTTTTGTTCTCGCTGCGAGAGTAGCGACACGGATAAGCATACATACGTGTAAGCTAACGTATTCATATGGGGGCTGACGCCGTCCCAGAGCGGGGCGAGACAGGGGTTCGGCTCCTTCCCCCCTCCCCATCCTCGCCTCCCCCCCAGTGTGTGTTCTTCTTCTGTCAGCGAGGCCACACCCGCGTGACATTTACGGCAATCCCTGCACTATGAGCTGTTTGGTTGCCCTTTTCTGAGTCCCGTCGAAACGGGGAGATTACCCTGATCCCTGTCTGCTGCCTGTCCGCCCGTCTCTGCTCGCGCCGCCGCAATAAATCGCGGGTCCCTTTTGGCTCACTCTGGCGGACGGTTCCCTCCGCAGCTTTGACTGGATACCAGTGACCATTTCCAGGGCCGAAGTTAAATAGGGTGGGGGCTCCCGGGATACAGTCATTGTTGGGGCCCTACTGAGAGCATAAAATGCTGCAGTAACAGTCAGGAAGCCCCCTCTCCCTCAATCAGAGCCATACCAGCCCAGGAAAACCAGTGCATAAGTCTGACCTTGACCATTTCTGTGACCACAAAAGACATTTTATTCACAAACCAGGATACACAGATAAACTGTTTGCCCACATCCATCCATCTTGCAACCTCCTATGTCCCGAAGGGCAGTGTATGGTTCAGTGGATTTGGCTTCCCTACCCACAATCAAATTCCATCCATGGCCAAATAATTGCATGTCCTCTAGGTCCTTGAGTTCCCTCCATCCTCAAGACACCTCAGAGGTGCCAGGCAAACTCCCAACTGCCCTCTCTACTGTTTGTGTGTGATTTCTCCAAAGCAGAGCAAGATAGGATATGCAACAACTAAAGCATTCCAATGTATCCCTCAAGCTGAATCCTTGGGTTCCTTTAAATCAGAACTAGATAAGATTTTAACAACTCTGAGCTGTTAAGTTCTCCCCAAGCGAGCTTGATGGGCTGAATGGCCTCCTCTCGTTTGTATAGTTCTTATGTTCTTATGTTCTTATGTTTTGCAAATGGAAAATGAAGCTTTGTTTCATTTTTACAGGGTCTCAGAGCCAGCACAGTAACACCCTGGACAGGATGCCAGTCAATCATAGGGCACAGGACAGGGGACACCCAGGACAGGACGCCAGTCCATCACAGGGCACAGGACAGGGGACACCCAGGACAGGACGCCAGTCCATCACAGGGCACAGGACAGGGGACACCCTGGACAGGATGCCAGTCCATCACAGGGCACAGGACAGGGGACACCCAGGACAGGATGCCAGTCCATCACAGGGCACACACACATGCATATTATTGGTAATGTGGAGATGCCAGTCCATCTAAACACAAGTCTTTTCAATGTCAGGATGAAGCCAAATTATACAAAGGAAACTCACACACAAAGAACAAACAAATACCACAAATCTCCCTTGGGCCTCAAACCAACAACATTCTGGCTAAGAATCCATATCCTTAACCTCCACACTGCCTGTTGCCCTGGTTGTAAGCACACAAAAATTTGATGTGATTGCTACAGATGGGGAACATGAGACTTCGAAATCACGTAAACAGGTGGCACCAGACCAGGTTTCGATAGGTGCCGTGGCGCTAGCAGCTAGCCTTTGCACTCTTTTCCAGGATGAACACGGTTCTGTCACAGACTATAGGGGTTTTGGAGAATATCCCCTTTGCCACCTGCCACTACACGTGAGTCCACCGGGTGAATTATGATTCTGTGCGTATTCCTCTACCGCAGCTGCTGCTTTTTATACACCCATGGCGCTTTCTTACCTTTCTGCCATGTGTCTCAATTAGCCCCCAGGACTCTTATTTTGTTTTCCATCAGAGCAAATGTTCGGTTTGCTACAATAGTGGAGTGCGAGTGAAATTTCCCACCCTTCAGCAACCATCTGCGGCAAGACGTTATTTCGCACGCATCGTTTGAAGGGCTGGGGCGCTTTATGCTAATGTTCTCTTTCAGCTCTTTCGGTATGCATCCAGTTGTGTGAATATTTTCAAAGGGAATGAGGAAACGGCACCGGTACGGCAAGAAATGAGGACAGGTGGTTGTGGCGTTTCATTACAGGAGTCACGCTTTTCCCCCTGTACTGTGTCGCGTCTGTTATTCTTATGTAATTACAAGGTCTAATCTTATCACCAAAGATCAGTAAGGTATCTAATTGCGACGGCTAAATTTGATATACACATCATTAGCAGTGGGGAGAAGAAAACTGAAGATAAGGGAAAAATGTATTTTAAAAAAAGAACTCAGAGATATTTTTGTGGTAGCGATAAATGGTCTTGAGAGGAGGGGAGCATAAAATGTGGTTCAACAGATGAGAGGAAATAAATTAGTTCAGTCTCAACCCTGTCAGTGACCCGCTAGTGAAGCCACATCTGTCCAGAGAAGAAGGTTTTCCCAGGAAAGCTACTGCACCGGTTCTCATCCAAACATCCCCAAATCAAGTCCTCTATATAATGCAACGTTCTTCCACCCAAGTGCTTTCAAATGTTAAAAATTCAAAAATACTGAAAGAGATATTGCATGCATACATAGGGAATGCAGAATGTCTGGGGTAATCAAATCACACTTTTTAGTACATTTTGTTATTACCTCCAATGTCCTAAAGGCTGTTCTTCTCAAGAAATGATGAGAGAACTTTTAGCGTGAACATCCAAGCGTCTGAAGTGCAGGTGGTCAGCCTTGTCTTCCCTGCTGCATTATATCTTCCCATCACTCCTTTCTTTAATGTCACCGTTCCCACCCCCCTCGCCCCCAACCCTGAACGCCTGCTATGCTCGCCATCATCCTGAAAGTGGGTCCAGCCAGGGCCCCGTTGGCTGAGGAGCAGGACCCTGCACAGACCTCCCGAGGGTGCAGGGCTGGAACAGGAGTGGGGCCTTGGATTAGGGAACATTTCGCAGACATATCTGTAAGTTTTGCACGATTCTCAGTTATCAAAGAAGGGCACTTGGGATCTGCAAAGGGGGGCACTTTCAATCAGTCAGGTACAAGGGTCAGGTGCTCAGATGCCCCCCTTCACTAGGGAGAGCCTATCAGCTGGAAGGCTGTGGTGAGAATGAGCTCCCCCCTTGCTCTGATATGCAGATTCCGCCTCCATCTAGTGGGTAATTGTATCACAACAACAAATTAATTGTTTTTACCCCAAAACTACGGAAAACAAAAGGGAGTCAATTTGCTTTGTACATTCTTAGGGGCCAATTCAGAACCAACCCCCCCCGCCCCACTAAATACACAATGTATTCCCACAATAGTCATAGGGACATATCCCAACATCCATACCCAAATCTATGCCCTTAAACCTACATCTGCTGAAATATAACTTTGGAAATTGCAGAAGGTGCCCACCAGTCTCCATATAGTAGTATAATTCCCATCCATCGATTCATCTTGGCCACCTTTCCAAGATAGGGATACAATGAAGCAGGAGGCCACAAAGCAGAGGACATGCTGGGCGGGAAGCCAGCCCATGGCAGGTGGGAGATAATCCCCATTATCTGAAAACATAACCTGTCCAGTCATTTCCATTAGCACAGCGAAGGGTTAACTGTGTTCCCACATGCGCTGCCATTTTCATCTATCCGGAACAAAAAATTGCTGATTTAGTAAGTCTTGGCTTAGAAGCTCGCTGGCCAAGGTAAAAAATTGATTCTGTTTTCTGCTGTAACGAACCTTTAGATCAGAAGAAGGTGAGATTAAAGTCAGCAACAACATGGTTTCGGTCAATAAACCTTAAAATTTCATCGAACAGACATTGCTAGTATACAGTTTGAAGTAGCATTATTCATGTAAATGCATAACAATCATTTATAAGTATGGTACATTGGCTCAGAGCTCAGATGTTCAGTGCTGGTTGTTTGGATCTCATTTTTGGGTTTCTGTACCAGGAGCTTAAACTCTAAACATTTAAACATCTCCTTGTGTTTATTACTGCAGTCCAAAAGCACAAGATTAGCGTCTTTGTGTGTGTCTGTACTCCTATACTGAGGCCCAGCCTTGTTCCGGAGAAGTGTCCATGAACGAATTAACGTGTGATGGCACAACTAACGAGCGCTGGTCAGCGTTCACTTCATCATCCATTCCATTTGGGCTTTCAGGTGATAACCAGCGTATCTAGAGGCTGACAAAGAGATTTAGTTAATGTTAAGTGTGCTGATAATGACTCATAGCTAATGGAAGTCAGCATCGTTAAGTACAGCATGCGCTAATTAGTGAGCAGTGCACCAGAGGTACGGGAAACCTACTGTTTTTGTTAGAGTTCTTGTCTTAATTATTATCATCATGGGCTGTATCTTGCAAAACAGATTGCACACTTTGAAATACTCTTTTAATTGGGAGTATCTATATTTAAGTTTTATTGATTGTTTGTGGTGACTGACCCTCCCCCAGGCTCCGCTCCTTGAGACTCCCTCCAGGTGCCATTTTAATAACACGCCCCATACTTCACGGCCTGGTGGCTCTGTGGGCTGAACTGTGGCCTCTTACTGCTGGGGCTTGAGTCTCACTCTGGCCCTCAGCGTCTGCATCTCCTCTATGTCATGCAGGTTTTCCCTGGGCTCCCTGTTTCCCTCCCACAAACCCAAAGTACGCCATGAATATGAATTGCCAGTAGTATGCGTGCGTTTGGGCCCGACGATGGACGAGCGTCCCATCCAGGCAGCGTAGGATTCTGCGGACTTTGTATTGGTTACACGGTCAGAAGTAAATTTCAAGGGGGGTTTTCCCCTTTCAAAGTATTTGCTAATTATATTATCCTATTTATATATTATATGGGTATATTTCACCCACTGGGGTGGAGGTCCTCTTTGATATATCTTCTTTATATTTCATAAGTTGGGGGAAAGCTAATTTTGATGGGGGTTTAAAGGTGCAATTTTACTAACTGCCTACATGCCTGATCAGTACCTGGCAAATTTTGGAGGGGTTCAAACCCAATATTATGCTGCCTGGCTGTGCTCCTGTTACCTGCTGTGTGGCAGAGGAGCTGCTGGCTTGCAGTAGCCTTTTGATGTCTGTGGGCCAGATTATGTCAATCAGAAATTTCACGGCCTGGAAAAAGTGGGCGGGAGGGTGGTGATTGGGGGGGAGGTCAGCCGTAGGGGGTGCTGGCAGATCGACTGCCGATTTGACAAGGTTAACCGTTTCCATGTTTTCAGATGCAAATACAACACACGAATGTGAAGGAGCGTTAAAAATTGAAAATACATAGTTCATTTTGGGACATTTAACCAAACCCTCGGCAAAACCCTCAGCATTCCACGGCCCGGCGGAATACTGGCCACAGACCAAGGATCGGGGAGCCCGAGCTTACAGGACGGCAGACTGAAAACCTAAGCCTCGTCCATGTGCAACCATAGCTACCTTCACAAAGAGACAGAGGCACCTTCCTCTCTCGACGGCTCTGCAGGATTAGAATAAAAGGAGCGACAGAGGCAGAGAAAGCGGCGAGCACGCCTCACTGGGAACCAAACAATATCCCTCTGATTCGCATCCCTTAACTAGAACAAATCGTCTGCTAGGCTTTCAGAGCACATGGTGTCTGACTCGAGTGCATAATCAGAAGTCTGTACGGCAACAATAATGTAATAACGAACCACTGGTGCCATAACAAACAATAACAGAGTAAATGAACCCTCGACATAAAATAAATTCATACAACTTGGAGAAGCATTATCCTCATAAGATGAACAAATCAATGCAATTTAGAATCTTCCTAACATGCAATTTTCACAGAACACCCTCTTTGGTTATTTACATTTATATTACGGATATGTGTTTTGATGGATAAGTGTTTTACAGGGTGAAATTTCATTTTTAGCTGTTCTGGTAAAACTAATATTTAAGGAGTCTACCTCACATCATCAATAATACCCCATTTCCATTCATTTCACATTATTTGATCGGATTACTCCATATTGGCTTGTAATATTATATCATTAAGACTCATTTTGGCTGAAACAGCGATTTTCAAACTTGAAAACATTAATGGCAGATGTAAAATTTAAAAAGGAAACTAAAGTGAAAATGTCTTCCTTGTACCAATTTGCTATTTCCAGGCAAATTCCATTTAGATGAAAGTATTTAAAACATTTGTTAAGGAGTGTTTCATTTGAGGGGCCTTTTGTGACTAAATCAGTGAAATTGGACTCTGTAGGCCTGGCCAGGGATGAAAGGGGCCATAATTTGCTTGGGTTTCTCAGCTCCATGCCACACTGCTGCCTCCTAGACAGCAACCGGGTTATTACAGGTGTGCGGTTCTCAGTAGATGGAAAGGCGAACATCACGGCAAAGCCGTAGCTCACCACGACAAAACTAAAGTAGACCATCAGCTAATAATTAACTGGAATTAATTAACTGGGATCTACATGACCTGGCAGACACCCGGAAATATGATGTACCATGAACATCGTTAAATCTTTTGATGTCAAGAAACAGCCAGTAGGTTTAAATGCACACTAAGAAAATCGAATTATTGTTTTAGTCCGACTCAAACCGGACTTTTAAAGTATGTGTAAACATGTGTGTCTAACAGAAATTGTACTAAATCGAATTTCTACTAAATCGAAATTTGGACTAAGACACCCAGATAATGATATTGGGAGTCGATTTACTCCTGCATATATACATCCAATCAAATTCAAACGGGCTTCGCGCCGCAGTTTCTCAGTTTCGACTCCCAGTTTCTTCGGCACAGAAGTAACAGGAGAAGCTTGGAGCATAACACATGACATACATTACATATTAAATGTACAAAGCTGTAAAACTGTCCAATTCATCACTCAACTAAAGGGCGCATTTCCACAACAGGTACCATACTTTTGGTACTTCAAGAAGGTACCAAAAGTACAGAACTGCATGGTGTTGGTTTTCCACTGGTGTAAAAACTGGTACCGGCACCGAATGACATCACAACGTGAGGCGGGGTATTTTGTAGTGAATTTGAAAACTGGCCTTAGGACTGGATGACGTGCAAGATTAATACCAACATTGCATGATATGCACATCCAACTCTTACATCACTAGTAAGCTACATTAAGATCAGGATTTTTCTTTCCTTCGGTTTGGTATGGATATTATTGCGCAGGGAGTTTAAGTCTCGCTTTTATACTGTCATAGGACAAAAAACCTAGCAAGTTTTGCTATTTTAATGATTATTCCTTTTCAAGATTATCTAGTATATTTTTAAAAATCAGTTTACGGTTTTCCTCCGCCGCTTTTGCACGAGCACTGCAGGCGTTCTCCGAGACAGTCATAATGATTTTCATCTTTGCTCTTTAAATCACTCTTAGATGGTTCATGAGAAATTTTTGTTGAACTCCTTTCTTTGTTTCATAAATAGCCTAATATTTATTACTCAAAATCACTTGGCAATATTTAAAAAAAATCCAATTCCATGCTGTCATAGTATATTTTACAAGATTTTATTTCTTGTTATGCCATCCTGATCTTATTGTATCTGTTTTTCCGATCAGATTGCAATTAAATCTTGTGTGTCTTCATTTATCCACGCATTCATTATTATTAATTCATTATTTTTTACATCTGTGACGTAATAGGTCAAACTGAAAAGCCCAATATTAACAAGTTGAAAGGAGCCATATCACCACCTATTGTAGCGGAGTCAGACATACTTCGGTCAATAAATTGATTCCCCTCCCATGCATGTACTGTATACTGGGACAAGGAAAGTAGTCTAATTAAACGCCTCAGTTGAGCTATAACCTTGCCACTGTGCATGTAAATGTACTCATTGAAGCTTGGATTGGCTCTCTAGAAAAAGAGGTGTGTCTTTCGACAGATTAAATCACTTTATTATTCCATACACAAGCAGTCGATATTACCCCGAGTTTCCTAAACTAAACAAAATCTGACCAGTATGTGCGATGGCATCTGTGTTTGCGTGGAACACGCGAGTCTGCTAGAAAAAACTTGGAAGCGAGAAGTGCCTGAAACGTTATCATGCTGGGTACGAGCGAAGAACAGCGAGGGCATGACATTGCGCTTGACAACCTCTTCACGTCCTACCAACTTCGGGAGCCGAGCTCAGAATCAGCTTTTCCTGGAAGTGCCTCTGCCGTGTCATGCTGGGAAGAGTCGGGATGCCCTTCTTATGGGCGTGAGACACAAAGACACATTTCTGAGCACAGGCACGAGATAAGAGGCCACAAATCATCGCCGGCTACAGCTACACCGGAGGGGGGGTCGACAACCTTGATAAGGAGATGGCGGCGTACGGCTGGTGGTGCGTGACTGCTGCCGGCGAATTGCCGCGGCAGTGTTGATGTGTCTGCATATAACGCTTGCATCCTCTGAACTGCCATGATCCGCCAGCACAGCGGAGGAAAATGACATCGGTGCCGGTTTCACAAAAAGAATCCCTCAAGGACCTTGTCCAGTTCCAGATCCAGGGACCTGACCGCTGATGCTGATCCCCATTATCCAAAAGGTTCTAACCGAGGCCACTGGGCCTTGCATATAATCAATTAATAGACAGAGAAGCCAGGAAACTGCTCCTGGGAGTTTTAGTTATACAAAATGTTCGGAGGGCAGAACGACAAATGTTCAGAGAGACAACCAATCCGATCGTAGAGGAGGAGGGTCCAAGCAACTAGGGGAAGTGTGACCAAGACATCTGATTGGTTGGTTCCATCTCCTATAGTTAAATATAGTTAAATCTCAATAAACCAATCATTTTTCTTTCTGCCCTCAGAACATTTTTCTGTGTAAGTAAAACCCCTATGAGTCAGTAAAACCATAGAAGTATGTGCTGTACCCCATGTATTTCAGGAAGTGCCTGAAGAAAAAAACATACGCATGCATTATTAAACTAAAGATGTCGCATACAGAGGGTCACAGGTGCAACCATTCATCCAAGTATATTCGAAATCACCTGAAAAAGTCTGAGGCTGACGGATCTTGTCTCTTCACACCAGACTATACAAAGGAAGTGAGTACAGCAGCCAGAACACTTTCCTACTATAGCATTTAACAGCTAAAAAGCTATAAATAAAAGCTTGTACTTTTAATTATCTGCCAGTTTTGTGTAGAATCAATATTTAGATCAACGCAACCAGCAGCTTTATGGATGTAACCTTTTTGCGACATGATGCAAGAGCTAACCAAGACAGCCTACGGCTCTTAATCAATACCCGCCTTCAAACGCGAGCAGCCCCTCTAAGCTACTCTTACACCCAGGCTGGCATCTTTACGGCAAGTCGCTGAGGCTAACTTCAGTTATAGTGTGAATGCCAGTTCAATGAGTATGTTTCAGGGAAAACTCTTATATGAATGCTCTTCAGACACGGTGCCATTAAATCATTTCCGTTTTTTATTTCCCAAATGACTGTTTCAACCCCCCCGTCTCACCAAAGCACCATTTTTTTTTTTTACTCTTTCACTGTAATATAATGGAAACCTCATTCAAGAAGCCATCACTGTCATTCAGGAAAGGGGTAAACAATGTGAGTAAAAGTCAATCTCCGGCGGCTGCTGAGGGGGGAGATAAGAATAACCCAGCGGGCTCTTATGGAAAAATCGACTCATATCCCCCTTTAGGTTGATGTCAGCTGTACTGTCACGTTTAGCTAGAGTGAGAGCTCACAACATATTCGGGGCGGCTGGGTAGGGACACAGGGAAAAAGACACACCCGAAATATCAGATTTTACAATTAAGAGGATAATTACGTTGTAACAATTCTCAGCCAAATGCTGAAAAAGAAGAGAAAGAACGACTGTTTGCATTTTCAATTTTCTCGTCCCTTTTTTTCCTGAAAGGATTACTGATAAGATGACCATGTGGCTCTGCAAAGATAGCGGGATTGACTGGTCAAAAATTGCGATGTTGATCAGGAGCTGGTACATGAATGGGAATAGTGGGGAGATTGGTCTGAGAAAAAGGAATGGAGCCATTTCTGACATCACCCATGTCGAGGGACACTCAGTCCTGTCCGGCATCTGAAAGCGAGGGCCGGCAATCTCCCGTCTCTCTACGCTTTTCGAAGGCTCTGCCATCAATGTATGTTCTGATTTATCTCTCCAGAAACTTCGGGGTGTCGATTAGCAGAATATAATGCCCCTTCTGGACTTCATAACCAGCCACATACACAAGTTTCAGGGTACAGCAGCGGCACGACAACATGGTGCGGCAGTGCAATAACCTCAGACATGTATATCCGAGGAAACGCAGGCCAAAAATGCAGGGAGCGACCCATACGGGTAAACCTGTCCGCAGAGGAGGCAAAAACTCACATGATATGAGCTTGCAAGAGACACAAAGTCACCAGTGCTCACATTTTTGGGTTGTAGGACTCACCAAGAGTACCAAGAGGAAACAGACAAATTCAGGGAGAATATGCACATGGTACAAACACAGAGCCATATGGAACACAAAAGGTAAACTGGCATGTCAATATATAATAAATGTATATATAAGAATAAGTAGGTTGCACAGTGGTTAGCGTTGTGGCCTCCCACCACTGGGAACCTGAGTTAGAGTCTCTGCCATGACTCCATATGTGTAGAGTCTGCATGCTCCCTTGGTCTCATAAAGGGGCTCCCTAAGGGTTCGCCTCACAGTCCAAAAGCATGCTGCATTGAACTGGAGTCACCATGGAGTTCCCTGTAGGTGTGAATGGGTGTGAGTGTGCCCTGTGATCGGTACCCCATCCTGGGTCATACCCTGCTTTGTGTCTGTAGCTTCCAGGATACGTTCTGGATCCCTATGACCCTGAATAGGACAAATAGTTACAGAAAATGGATGCAAGTCAAAAACACTAACAAACTTTACACATGTTAACTACCGACTAAATAAAGTCAAATAGTGCCCCGGCAAATTTGAACTTATCTTGCAGATATTCTGGCTGAGTCTGTCTGGAGATATACTCTGGCACATTTGTTTTGCTGATTCGTACAAACTGCTTGATGAAGCACATGCTCAGTGTTATAAACAACAGGTCCAGTGAGATTTATGTAATTCTGTTTTCCTGAAGCATATTGCAACATTACTTAAACACATAGCATCAATAATAGGTATTTAAAATGGGACAGTCCAAACTTTGTTGTAATGAACCTTGTAGTTATTATATATATGAATTATTCCATATGGTTTATAGAAAAATATTATGTACAGCGTGAAACTACTGGCCTTAGAGAATTAATGAATTCACAATGATTAATAGGAAAAGTAATATTCCTTTGTTTTGCTTTTTGCGTGCTATTTTCAGAAATATAAAAAAAAGACTAAGTTTATTTGTTTTGCCACATTTTATAGTGTTATTGCTTTTACATCTATCATCTCTTAGCCAATTACATGATTATAAATGGCACGATTAATATGCAGTATGTGTTTTTGTGAATTCAGGCTTAGTTCGGGTTCCGTCTGTGTGGTAGGCTATATGGCATCAGCATCTGATTGAATCTGCAGTTTATCTGTTTTTTTTTTTTTTCGATGTCACAAGATGGTCCACCAAGTAATAAGGCGCTATCGCCCATCTTCACAAGCATCCCCCATGAGAGGGAGGATGGGAGAGATCAATCCCTAGCGCATCTGGGCTCCCTCTACACGGCGCATAGCGGGGGCACACAGAAATAGGGCAGGCATATTGCGTCTGTGTGTTGCAGGGGGGTTTCAGGGGGGCGTGATAAAACATCAAAGATACTGTGCTGGCTGCGGCTCTTTCTGATTAAACAATCGCCAGCAGCCAACTAGCAGAAAGCAGAAAGACAGCTGCAAAAAGGAGAGAACGAACGAAAGGGGGAGAGAGAAAAAACGAATGGCATTAAAAAATGAGCAGTGCAGCTAAATTCGGATTAAACAGGTGTGACCCGACGCAGCATCCAAAAGGCAGATATGAATGACAGCCTCCTTCTCCCGACGGCACTCCGACGTCAGGAGCAGACGCTTCGTTTTTTATTTATATATTTTTGGTCGCCCTTTAAAACGTGTCAAGGATATTCCTCGGAGCGGCCGGGGGGTGGGGGCTGACGCGGGGCGGCGGAGAAGGCCCCCGGATTGCAGTCAATTTTAAAAAAGCGATTTCTATACCGCGTTAGACGAGGCGCGCCGCGAGTCACAGCGTGGCGACTTTCCGGCACCTTCTCCCCCAGGTAAAACTAATTTCGTCGGCTCTGCTACAAAGCCGCGTATCACAGGCACGGAGTGGGAGATGGGGGGGGGAGGGATTGCAACGAGGGTGAGTTACGCAACCTTAACCGGGGAGAGCCGAGGAGCCTACTGATGAATTGTCGGCAGACAGCCCCCACCGCGGGGGCCCGAGACGGCTCCCAACAGGATCTGGGGGCCAGAGGATTCCAACACACGTGTGTGTTTACGTGTGCGACACGTGTACAGTTGTGTAGAGCACACTTAAATTCTCACAGAGGGACTGTATTCTGTTACGTGATGCTGGATGTTTGCGGAATCGATAGGAAGGGTCTGCTTCATCTCTCAGCAGAGGAATATCAGCCTGTATGCAGGGCGTGTGAAGCAACACGTCTCTTGTTTACTCAGGATTCCCAATAAGTTCTCATAACTACAAGAAGCAGAATAGCAGGGGAGAACAAAATCTCCCTTAAGCAAACACGTCTGGCAGAAGAGAGCTTTTTATACGCAGTACATATAATTACCTCTGGGCATAAATTTAAATGCAACAAAGTACTGAAGGAAAATGTTATGAAAAACGAAAATGTAGCGTAGATTAAGTTTGCCTTGTTTTGAAATCAGGAAGCTTCGTAATTCTGCTGGAGAGTTTTGCATAGATGTTATTAACTGCCTCACATTTTAATAGCTGAACATTTCCATTTCTGATGCAACAGAACACAACTGTGTTTTCCTATGAAGGCCCCGATTCTCATATCAGCCCACAGGCTGTACAGTCAATCCCTTAAAGCACTGCTGTCCACCCTTAATACATCCGTCAACAACTGTCAGCAATGTTACACTGCATTAAAGGCAAAATCCACTACAGTTCGATTCACATATGCAGTGGCCCAGAGATTACAGAGCAGGTATGTCGGTTTGACATATCTGGAAACTGATATGAGACAGACAGTACTGACGATTTTCAGTTTGTAGATAAAGTAAAATCATACCGTAAGCACATGTTTTTTGAAAGCTGAAGTAGTGGCTTGTGTGATATATATATATATATGTATTTATAATTGAACATCTTCACTGACCTGGCCCTTTCTCTAAAATCTTTGTCAGCATTTGATATTGACTATTAAAAATATAATCTTACAGTTTGTGTCTCACCAAAGGGAAAATGACATCAACTAGCAGTGGGAACCGTGTATACTTGGAGGTTATTTGTATTGTATAATTACAAAACGTAAATACATACTTTGAAAATCAATAAATAATAAGTCTTGTGTAAGAGTGGGAAGGACAGAAAACACAGAACAGACGTAGTGAGAAGAATCGTACTGACGGATGAGGTGTTTTTAAAGAGCAGACACACAGGCTGAAATTACTACTGACAGAGGGCTTGACGGAAATGCAGATAAATCTGGAGTTCTATCAATCCGTCTGTCGTGAAATCCCAGCCCACTCAACCCAGCTTGCTGGATTTTATAAGAAGAAGTGAAGATGCCCTGGTTAAGGGTGGGGTGGGGGGGGTCAGGATTGCTATTAAGTGGATGGGGAGATGGAGCAAGAAAAAATCATGACTGCCCATTAGCTTCGAAGACAGTTCAGGGTTTTGGTGAGGAAACAGACGGTCGGATATTCGTTCCCAGCTCTTTCAGTCGTGCTTCTGCTCCCATAGCTCTTCTGATAGCAAAACGCTGTTTTAAGAGCAGAACCGCGGGCGTCTAGTCACATGCCTGAGATATATGCATATGCTAACCTGTCTGAGAAGGGTTCTCAAAAGAAATTGTACTTTTGATTAAAATTCCGTTTCGGAGACTTTCCGCAGGCGTTTATCACCACCGGGTTTTCCGACACGACATCCAAAACAGCGGCGGCGATCGATTCAAGCCAGCACACCGGCTGTCCTCTGAGAACCTCTGGTGGATCCTCGTCTGCACGTGGTGGCTTGATTCGGAGCTCAAGGTCACTCTTCACTCGAGACCAGGCAGGGAGAAAGCGGGAGAAGGCAGCATGAACCACCGCAGAAACTGGTCCACTTTGGAGTGCCCTTGACCATAGACTCCCCAGCTGTGTGCATAAACGCATAAGTAAATGAACAGTGTTCTTTTTCAACTAAGAACCATACTTCTTAGAATTTGGGTACCACCCAGATTTCTGTGAATAACTCCTCATTCCTTATGTTTTGCTTCAGCTATTAGCTGAGTGAAGTGGAGAGGCACTAAATTTGAATAGAAGAGAATAAAAGGTCACATCTGAGGCCATGAAGGGAAAATTAAGCCCACATACCCCCTCAAGACTGGTCAAAGGATGCCTTTTGCGTTAATCACCACCGGATGCCAATAGGCAAGAACAATTCATTAAAAATCTAATTTACGCTGTAGGCTAACTTGTCAAACATGCCTGAAATAATTTTGTAATTGTAACAAGGATTGTAACAGCTGCTAGCAGGACACTTTGGACTCGTATTCATTTGACTCATAACTGGAAAACTTTGGAATAAGGCCACACACTGGCCCTTGCATAACTGTACCATACACATGCGACGGGCACATTTAACAGCACCACAGGTGAGGATCATGCCACGCGGCTCACACTCCGTCTTCCACTCTCGCCGTCGGCCTCTGTCCCGTGCCATCTGGCTCCGCCCCAAAATCTGGTGCGTTAAGATGCCCTAGACGCTTCGTGGCGTCCGGCTATTGCGCCGGTGTTTCATCACCCACGCGCCAGAGCAAGAGGCCTAGCACAAAGGCGCCGGGTGGCCAGGGAACGGATGGTCACGCCGCAGCACAAAGGCTTTTAAATCGAGCCGTGCCTCGTTTACGCCGCGCCACATTCATCATCGGTGACACGGGGCAGCGGGCGTCTCTGCGCCTCAGCGAGACGGAGCCTGTAAAAAACCAGAGATGAGATTCCGCGGCGCTTTTGTTCCGCGCCCGTCGTGTCGGTTACACAATGTCGGAAAACATCCGTTTGGTGCAAATAGCGGTCTCAGACACGAGATCAAGACCAGCCCAGCCAAGTCCCACACTGTGACAAGGGCACTTCTCTTCAAAAGACAGCATGACACTCATAAGAAGAATCGCTTTGGGTGTTGTTGCTAATGCTTAATATTCGCCCCGTAGTCACTGAATCTGATCGGTCTGTATCATGACTTTTCCCTACATTGATCTGCGCTTCATGAAAGAGCAAAGTGGTTTTTGTCTGCAATTGGAATCCTATTTTACTTGAGCAAACGATATGTGTATCCTTGACTGCGGAAAACCGCTTGGTTAATGGTTAAATGAACTGTTTACTGCACAGTACTAGCCTCGCATAGTCATTACGGTACTCATTGATCAGGTTTCGCACATTCCGTCTGCCGGCCATGTGAGTAAACAGCCCATTATTGGGCTATGAAATGTAACCCAGTCTGTAAAGAAATCACAAGACAGAGTTTGGGCTCATTGCATTGAAGGGGTGGGAAATCTTGTAATCTAATATTTGGGTGTGTACCAAGATGAAGAAACCAGCTCACATGTGAAAATCCCAGATAACCCACTCCAAACATCGAGTAAATTAAAAATCCGGACAATTTGCTACTTAGGTACTGGTTGAGTCCAAAAAGGCTTCTGTCGTAGCTATGAACAGGACACCAAACATAACTTGATTCCAGAAATGCCCCCCTTGCCATAAACCATAATATAAAATCTTTAAAATCCTACATGACTTATTATAAATCATCCACATAAAACCACCTGATCAAAAGTCAAAACGAGAAAAATGACACATAGAATTCACTTTTGGGGTTCCCCCGTTCTGAGACGCAGATTTATTCTCCAGCCTCGATATCAAGCAGCACTATACTTAGTAGGAACAGCTTTAATCACTATAATGACAAGGATGGTGTGAGCCCTGCTTTTATCTTAAATTGGAATCTGATCTAAACCAGACAGCCACGATGGAATACTGTGGACCATACGGAGGATAGCAATATGCTAATAATACTGCTCACCACTGGGGTCTTGGATGCAAAGTCATTCGCCCACAATCCACCTTTTTCAGTTTCTTCCCCTTTCCCTAATTTTGCCGCATCTCCTGACTTCTCTCCTCTGCCACAGCCTATTACTCTTACTCCTCATTTCCG
>JABFEB020000060.1:27556733-27569134 GCA_019775895.2 Stomatorhinus ivindoensis | reverse complement strand
CCCCCCCCCCTCGGGTTAGGCCAGGATCCAGGGCCCATTTAGCAGATGCTGCAAAGGGGTAAGGTACAGGAGAGATGGGCAACTCTGGGTGACGCAGGAGGATGAAAGCTGGGCGCAAGTCTCTGGTAAAGCTGGGAGAGACGGACAGAAACAGTGTGGATGGCAGGGGAGGGAGGATGTATTTAGAAATATGCTGGTAATGACTGGGCATTATTATTATTATTATTATTATTATTATCCAATATAACATTGTTAGGGGAGAAAATGTTATATTATATATTGCATTCATTTTCTGCACCACACACACAGACGCACATGCACACACACACAGAGGCACTTGCACACACACATGCACATATAGAGGCACATGCACACACACATACATGCACACTCAGAGGCACATGCACACACACATGCAGAGGCACTTGCACACACACATACACACGTATAGGCACATGCACACACACATACATGAACACACAGAGGCACATGCACACACACAAGCAGAGGCACTTGCACACACACACATTCTCACACACACATTTGTATTCTTATCTTTGTGAGGACAGTCCATTTATTTCGAGGGTAAAAACCCTAAACCCAGTTATGACAACCTTAACCTCTACTGAGCCCTAACCTTAACCATAAGTAACCAAGACTTTTGACATTTGCAGTTTTTTGATTGGTGTCAGGGGTGCCATGGTGGTGCAGTGAGTAGCACTGCTGCCTCACACCTCTGGGGCCTGGGTTTGAGTTTCAGTTTCTGCCAGGAGCATGTTCTCCCCATGTTGTCGGGGGGGTTCCCTCCAGGTACCCTAGTTCCCCCCCCCACAGTCCAAAAACATGCTGAGGGTAATTGGAGTCACTAAAGTGTGCATGTGTGTGAATGGGGTGTGAGTGTGCCTTGTGATGGGTTGGTACCGCATCCCGGATTGTTCCCTGCATTGCAGTCAAATGCCAGAAGTCTTGTATTTTGTTTGGTTACTTATGGTTAATGTGAGGGCTGGGTTAGGGGTTAAGGGTGTCGTGACTGGGTTTAGAGCATTCCCCATAAAAATGAATGGAAGGTCCCCATTTAGAGAGGTACACCAACATATGTGTGTGTTTGTGTGTGTGAATGAGTGAGTGTGTGTGTGCATGTATGCGTGTTTATGTGTGTGTGTGTGTGTTTGGGTATTTTTCTCCTCTGTAACCTGGAAGACCTGTAATGCCCCAGCGAGCAGAACGCTCCTGTCCCTCCTGTCCCCATCCTACCCTCTTTGTTTCTACTTTCAAGTTCACGCGCCAGGTTCCACCCTACTTGCCCTCACCCACTCCTGTTAACCCGGAAGGGAACAGCATCTGAACCAAATAACCTTCTGGCGCTGCATGCTGCCTGAAGTCTGTTTCACACTATCCATATTTTGAAATGTAATTTCATGCTAAAGTTTTACATGGTCTGGTCATCGCGATTCTTTTAATGGGCTGAATCAGAAGGTGACCTTGCCGACCCCGCTGGAAAATCACCTTTCATCCAACTGTTCATTACACAGCCGAGCCATTAATCGCCTCGCTTTGTACACCTTACTAATGGTGGGGTGGGGAGGGGGGGGCATTTCGTGAGTCTCCTCACGACTGCAGACCACCAGAGTGCCTAGTTGCATCCACACACCAAAACAAGCCCTATGATCCCCAGGTCTGGAGTATGTAATTATCTGCACAGCGAAAAATTAGATAATATATAAATAAATAACTCAATAAAATGAGGCAATGAATAAATAAGTGGGTAGCAACACTGTTGTTGTCAAACTGCGAACAATTACTGTAAGCCGTTTTAAATGGGACATATTTACACACACATTCAGAAGGAGCATACTGATGTTATTTTGTAATCATGCAGGATTGAATTATGCACGTGTGTTGGGTCTGTGCTGATCTGCTGAGTTGTGTATGTTTGGGAAACAGCTCTTTTTAAAGCAGTCTGTGCACATTTTAAGTACCAGCTAGATTTATGACATATTTGAATATCCAGTGTAAGATATGAATATCCATAACATATGAATATTCCTTTATTTTGCTTCAATAGCAGTCTAACATCTTACGGAGTCATTCATGCAGTCGTCTGACTAGCACTGCAAACTTAGCAGTTTGTCGTGTAAAACCTTCTTTCAGCCTGTAAGACACACTATGACGCAAGATGGTGAATAGAACAGACTTGGGAGGTGTCTCTATATGACGGGTGATAAGGGACATGTGAGGGCAAGGAATGACCTCATCATCTAGCATGTATTAAAAGATAGGAAAATAGGGGAAATAGATGGCTATGGAAGGCACTCTAAAATGCTTATGCAACATATGCAAAAAAACAGCTACTAATTATGTGCTCTGTCTGAATGGCTGAACACTTCAGTGGTGCACAGAAAAAAGAGCGGATAGTTATTTCAAAACTGCCAGTGTTCCAAAAAACAAAATCAGTCTTTCACGTCTCTTCCTTCCTGACTTACTGTCATTTAATTCTCATTTAAATTGCCCTAGTTTCTTGGCTTGATATGCAAAACAAACACCTGCTTTACATCTTGATACATATGTTAATAAATCTTTGCTTTATTGAACAAACATGACAAAAGTTATAGAAATGGGGGAAACATGCTTTCTAGCATGCAGTGAAAATGTTTATGCTTGAATGAATCAAAAGCAATTAAGTGCAATGGAAAATGTTATCTGCAAGCTTTTGATGGGATTGTTGCAAAAAGAAATTGCAGTTGTATGAAAGTCATGTGAAAGTACATTGAATATGCAGCAGCTGATCTGCAAAGGAACACTGAGTTTAATTTTAATTTGAAAGGTATGCATGGGTCAATCATGTATTTGCATAATAGATTGCACAAACCTTCCAAGAATTGGCGGTAAACAAAACAAACAAATAGAAAAAAATAAGTTCGAGCAAGGGTTGAATTTCATTAATTCCAGCAGTTCATTCCATTGCAATAAGGAATTAACCAAGGTTTCAAAGGATGGATAACACTCGTGAGGTAATCAAAATGAATGCAAATGAGCCCCGTGATAACGAAGTAGGCTGCAATAACAAAGTCAGCTCGTTCCTCAAAGCCGAGCCCTGATTGTGGCCATTGTTGGTACTACGACACACTGATGCACGTCCACTAATTCAATTACATTTACAATCTCTGTCCATTTTACAAAAAATAATCAAATACATTTGTGTGATACTGTGCCATAATTTATGTCATAACCTGAAACATAGCTTCAACAATTATTTTTATTACTATGTCGCAATTTAGCTAACAAAGAAAAATGACTGTCTGCAGTCCATTTATTAAAAGAATAAAAAAGATGCCTCCTCAACGCCCTTCAATTTGTTTTTTGTTTTATTGAGTTACATTACAATTTTTTTGTCAGTGCCATTTGTTTGGTGTATGGTGATCCGCTTCGAACGAATAATGTTGTCTCTGTGTAGAATCCCAGAGTGTTACACCCGTAAACAGACTTACCCCAGCAAAATATTCCATCTGAATAATTGAAACATTATTAAAAGACCGAACTAGAGTCCATTCACCGTATAACAAAAAACTGTACTGATAAGACAAAAACAACATAATTATAATGATTACATCAAAAGGCAAGTGTGCTTAATAAGCTCTTTAATTTCCATGGTAATGATTAGAATTTCTGTTTAGCAGGAATTTAATAAAAGGATATGCAAATGAACTCACAAAAGGCAAATCATAATCACGCTGTTCCCATCCATTTCAGCACTGATTTCCAGGTGGTCTGCTATAACAAAAACGTAACTCACGTAATTATTACATTAAGGAAGTTGTGTTTTCACTCTTAGCCATAAAAATTTAAGCCTGCAGTTTAGAAACCAATAGTAAACTCTGCCAGTTTTGCTAAATTCAGCAAATATGCAGCTTTGAAATACTATCATTAAAAATTTAAAGGGATAAAGTGAAAACCAGATCAACTAGTGACACAATGATAAATATTATTGTTCGAAATTGAACATCACGCTGTATCACAGAGGTATTATTGCATGTTTAAGGGTTAAACTCATGTTAACCCCAAGATAATAGTACTAGTAGCATTTTAGCACCACTAAAAAGCCAACATTGTAGTACTTCTGCAAAATTGTTTACTGCTTATGGAATAATATATGCAATTAAATCTTTTGAGAGCTTTCATTTCATAAATAATTCAACGCGTGTGCAATTTCAAGGCCTCCCTTCACAGGGGAAATACAAAAAGCTCCTGACTGGCATGCGGCAGAAACTGAGCGATTTGCCCGGACCTCCTGAGCTTTGTTTGATGTAAATACAGGCGGGCTGGACATTTTGATGCAGAAGCGTTAACAGCTTTGCTGCTGTGACACCGGCCTGCCGTCTGCAGGTAAAGCTGACTTTTTGCTGCCTGATTCGTCACCTGTCCCTTTTCCTTACCGTTGCCCGACGCGTAGCTGGTATTTTGAATGTAAATCTTGCCATAAGACAAGATATCTATTCTACATACTACCGATGCAGTTCGGGGTTGCGTAGAGCCTGGTTCCGGCCACAGGAAGCACAGGGCATGTCAGGGGGCACTGTGAATGGGATGCCAGTCTATCGCAGGGCACACGTGCCATCACACCATGGGCAATTTAAAGACGGCAGGTTTCCTAACTGCATGACTTTATTCTGCGGCAGGAACCGAGAGGACATCCTCATAAATGGGGTTACAAGATGCAAACTCCCCGCACACCCCCACCAACACACAGTCTAGGGAGCACTATGGTTATATACAGTATTAATGTAGTTTACTCTGAGGCCATATAGCCGAGACTTGCATTGTGTGTCGGTGCCATAATATTACACATCAATCAGCCATAACATTAAAATCACCTGCCTAGTATTGTGTAGGTCCTCCTCGCACCAACAAAACAGCAAAGACCATCAAAGCACAGACTCCACAAGACCTCTGAAGGCGTCCTGTGGTATTTTTGCACCAAGACGTTAGCAGCAGATGCTTTAAGCCCTGTAAGTTGGGAGGTGGGGCCTCTATGGATTGGATTTCTTTGTCCAGCATATCTCACAGATGCCCGATTGGACTGAGATCTGGGGAATTTGGAGGCCAGGTCAACATCTGGAACTTTAGTTCATGTTCCTCAAACCAATCCTGAAGAATTTTTGCAGTGTGGCTGGGTGCATTATCCTGCTGATATCTAGCATCATGGAATACTGTAACCAAAGTAATATCCACAAAGTAACATCTACAAGAACACCAGGACCCAAGGTTTCCCAGCAGAACATTGCCCAGAGCAGGGGGCAGCATGGGCTGCGCAGTTGCATGTGCTGCAATGCACTGTGACCTGACACCTTTGTATCCTGAGCAGCATTAACATTTTCAGCAATTTGTACTACAGCAGCTCTCCCGTGGGATTGGACCAGACAGGCTAGCCTTCCTTCCCAATGTGCCTCATCGGGCCTTGGGTGCCTCTAACCCCATCACCGGTTCACCAACTGGCCTTCCTTGGACAACTTTCTGTAGGTATTGACTACTGCATACTAGGAACACCCCACAAGAGCTCAGATATGCTCTGATCCTGTCATGCAGCAATCACAATTGGACCCTTGTCAGAGTCACTTACATCCTTATGTTTACCTATTTTTCCTGACTGTTCACTTGCCTAGTATATAATGGCACCCTTGATGGGTACCCTTGTCATGAGATAATCAATGCTATACACTTCACCTGTTAGTTTTTTTTATTTTATGGCTGATGAGAGTATATATCAGCAAATGAAGCGACAACTACCTTTATCTGTCTTATATGCCAGTTATTTTTTCTTCTATTAACTGACCTATACCAAGCCTGTTTGCACAGGATTTCGCAAAGGCATTGCCGCAAACACAGATTCCCCCCCCCCCACACACAGACACCCCACCTGAAAGCACTGGACAATGCAATTTGTTTGCCGGTGACATTTTGCTGAGACGATGACCCCCCCTGACTCCATCTGCTGAAATAGCCGGGGCCAAACCAAACGCAGCAGAGTCGGGAATAGAGACAGCGAGCCTGCAATTACCCCTAACATCATCCACTTCCGCCAGGCCTGTTACTCCCTTCATCAAATCCGCGGGTTAGCCCTGCCGCTCGCCAAGAAAAAGGCAATTTTGTTTCCTATTTATCAGGATTAGTTCCAGTGAATATATTCCCCTTACAATCTGTGGGAACTGGGAGGTTTGCATGGGAGGAAAATTTCACTCTATTTGCCTCGGCCTCCTTGCCTCTCAGATCCTTAAATTTCCAGCCGAGATGAAACAGAGCAGGCTCCCGGGATGAAACGGTCCATCTGCAGCACTCATTAAATTTGACAGGCCGGCATCAGCGAGCAGCTAGTCAGTCCGCTGCTAATTATCTCACCTGTCTCTAAGCATCCCCCCTCCCCACTTCCCCCAGCCACTGACACCCACGCACGTCAGGTCCAAGCTGCCCGCTGAAGCTCGCTTCCACTGCCGCGCTGCTCCCCGTCTTTCTTCTCTCCCACACGCCGCCGTTCCACTGCCGGTGCCTGACAGCCATCTTGCGACGCTACACCTTGGCCAGCATCGCCGAGGGCTTTTGAACTTCAATGAAGAGCGCGGCTGTGACATTAATTGCGCTGTCACGGACGAAAGTGCGGCAGCGGCTGTCTTGCGGCAGCGCCGAGCGCATTTCCGAGCTCGGAACGTTCGAGTGTGAGCTCAACTTTCTGCGCATGTTCTGCATCAGCTCCTGTAAACATAGCAGGGCTCATAGGAGAAAAGGCACATATTTAAGACGGTGCGATGGCTCAGCGAGTGGCTGTGTTGTCATGCATCCGAGATTGTGGGTTGGGCTCCCACTCCTGGCTGGGCGTGTTTGGGCACGTTTGCCTGGTTTTCCTCCAAGTCCTCCAGTTTCCTCCCAGTGTCCAGAAACGTGTGGTTTTGTGAATTAGTATCTCTAACTTAATCAGAGTGTATTCATGCTTTGCCACGGCCTGGTACTCCATCCAGCATGTCCTGTTATTCTTGCAATAGACTCTGGACTCACTGCATCATGTGTTGAAATGAATGGATGGATGGACCCACCATGACCCTGTACCAAAATCTGGTCATGGAAATTGGATGGAATATGTAGGCTTATTACAATGAATGCAAAACACATACCCCTATAATACACTATGATATCCTCAAAATGAGCGGGTAGATTAAAATAACGTAATCTAAATAATTACATTAAATAGGGATAATTAGCATTTCTTGTTTGTGACGCTCATTACACAGATTCGTGTTGCAAGGTGATCTGGTGAAAGGTTATCCCTGACACCCAAGTTATTCCATACATCAAACAGAGATTCTGTAATGATATTTAACCTTCAATAAGGATTACATTGCCATTTTAAATTAACATCAAGCCCTCCCGAGGTAATGAAATCCGGGCAGCTTTAACGGTTTTGCTTTCCCGTCACCTCTATGTCTGTTATGACGGGATTTAACGGCCGACTGAAGGGGGAGCGGTGCGGGCGCTCCGAGCGCGGCGGCGTACTGTCAGGTAGCCACCTCCAGTGTGATTTAAATACCCAATGACGGATTAGTCAGGCTAACAAAATGTCAGGGTGTGACACGGCGGGGCCGCGGAGCTTCATTAGCTTCTATCTGCGGCAGAACAGTAATCAGATCGAGGAGCGGAGGGATGGCGCCAATTGGAACCTGGGAACGGAATCGCGTGGCAGGGATCGCGCCCCCCCGCGGACGGTGCGAAGCAGGGGGGTGGTGATCGAAATCTTAATCAATCTTTAACATTCACCGTATGTAGGGCAGAGGCTGGCAAAAAATATGAAGAATGTAATTGGGAATATATTTAGGGTGAAAGAATTAAACAAAACGAGAGAGTGAATTAGAGTTTTAAAAAGGGAAAAGTAATGAATATAGAGGGAAAACATTAATGGAAAATAACACTTATTAAAGATACTAGAATATGATAAGAGAGCTCATTAGCACCGAATATCTGCAGATACCTCACTGCTGTTTAATCCTATTAAAATACCATCAGTTCTGTGCACGCACATAGCCATACAGTAAAATAACGGGTTTGAACCCCCCCCCCAAAAAAAAATGTGCTCCTGATTAGGCAGGTAACCAGGTAGTTCAACCCCCTCCCCTGGAAACCTATCAGTAGGGTTCCTGGACACCCCTTGAAATGTATTCCTGGCTACAGGCTTGGTTCTTTGTATAGATGGCGGAAACAGATTATATGTAAAGGATTTATGGTGCATTTAGCTGTTGGTCAGTGAATGATGTCAAGGTTTTGCAGTTAACTTGATTCAGATGGCAGTCCTATGGAGAGGAACCCCCTTTCATCTGAGCGAGGCACCACTTTGATCTTTCAGCGGAAATGGGATTAATAATTAAGATAATTACGTTTGCCTTGAATAATTGTGTCTGTAGTAAGCGGGCAGTAATAAGTAATGATAGTCTTCTTCAGATTTACACTAATTGTGTTGCTTAAAGCATGCCTTCTCCTGAGGATCAGGCATGGGGTTGGGGGCGGCTGTTCAGGAGGAATGACCAGGTGTGAGGCAGTTAAGCAGGTGGGGGGTTGAGAGATGTTTCCGCTTAAACTTTTTTCACTTTTTATGGGCATTTCAGACGGCGGCTTAGCTTCCTTCACGCTGCTTTCTTCCCCCCTCGCCAGCCACGAAACCCGCATCTCAATCAGCTGCAGGTAAGCAGCCGGCACCGGACATTTGTAAAGAGCCGCACACGGAAGCGGCGCGCTCTCCGGAGTGCCGTTCGCGTGGCCACGCGACATTTCTTCATTAGGCGGTGCTGTTGAGCCCGCTAAATGACAGCCCCCCCACCCCTTATTGCCGCAGCCGCGCTCTCATTTGGGACAGCCGGCTCGATCGAGAGAGCCGTCTCGCTGTTATTACGGGGCAGTTCCCCCGGGGACGCTGGGATGGCGCCCATTGTCCCGAAATAAATTGCCGATCCAGACAGGTCCCATTCCGTGTGAAATTAACTCGGATTGGAAAATTGAAATTGAATTTGGCTGCAGCGCTAAGAATGATCGCCCCACCCCACCCCACCCCCACCCATTCCTCAGACAGGGAGAGAATCGACATCGTGTTCATGCTGGACTCCTACCACGGCTTTCATTTAGAAAAAGGTTGAAACATCTGATTAACACATGCAAACATCTCTAGAATAACCTTACTAGTAGTGGACTTTGGAGATGACACTTTGATCTTACTAATAATGTACTATTCGTAGCTTTTGTGAAGGTGACTACAGTACGTCAAATGCACATTGGTGTGTAGGTATTAC
This sequence comes from Stomatorhinus ivindoensis, assembly GCA_019775895.2. NCBI lineage: Eukaryota > Metazoa > Chordata > Actinopteri > Osteoglossiformes > Mormyridae > Stomatorhinus > Stomatorhinus ivindoensis. The sequence goes on along the minus strand of JABFEB020000060.1, from coordinate 27,559,814 downwards.
AGCTACATGTATTACAGCTACATTCATTTCACAGATGTGTTAGAAAGTGTGTGCAAGCGACGCTACATGAATCAGATTGCAGGATCACACATTTGCCTTTTTTTGTGCAAAGGTCACACTAGTAACCCTTTATCCAGGAGTGGGGTGGTTGCAGGCAAGCTTCAAAGTAAGTGGGGGGGGTGCTAAGTTGGCACACCCTGGGCAATTGTCAATCTTGCCCTTGCTATATCACCATTGGGGAGCGGTATGTGGCTCAGTGTGTCGGTGACCAGAAGGTCGCCGATTCAAGGTCTGGCCTCACCAGAATATTCACGTGTCTGTGGGCCCTTGAGCGATGCCCTTAACCCCCAGCTCCAGGGGCACTGCATGCTGGCTGACCCTGCGCTGTGGCCCCCAGTGCTCGCTCGTGTCTCATGGGGTGGGTGGAAAGGTTAATGAAGTAACACTATACAACTCCACACCACCTCTTCTGTATAAGGGACCATGCAGTATGGCACAGGAAACACGTTGAGCAAAAAGTGAGTCGATATCAGTCCACACACTAAGGACAACTTGGAGATTCCAGCCAACCTCAAAGAAGATTGTATTAACATGTAAACTACACACAATGCCAGCCATAAGATTTAAATTTTATTTTATGGAAAATCAACATCTATTCTGCTCCTAGTTAAACTACTTATTATAAATGATTGAATGTTGCATATTATAGTGCTTTTCAAGACACGCAAAATGCTTTACAGACACGATGGGGAGGCACTTCAACCCCCAATGCTATAAGGTGTGATGCCAACCTTTCTGTGGCAGTGCGCTCACCACACAGTAGCTAAGGTGGTGAAGGGGCAGGAGAGAATTCAGCAATCAGATACAGGGGATGATTAGGAGGCCACATCTGAAAGGGCCACAGTGAGCAATTTTATCCAGGACATCAGGGTACCACCCCTACGCTTTCGAAAGATGCCCAGGGATCTTTTTTGATCTCAGAGAGTCAGGACCTCAATTTTATGTCTCATCCGAAGGACGGCACCACTTTTACAGCACAGTGTCTCTGTCACTCCGCTGGGGCATTGGGATCCACACTGACCACAGCGAGGGTTAATCTGCCGGCCACACCAACACCTCTCCCAGCAGCAACCCAGCTTTCCTAGTCAGTCTCCTATCCAAATACTGGACGGGCCTAAACCTGCTTAGTTTCAGGTGGATTACATAGTCTGAATTGCAGGTGGTATGGCTACAAAAAAGTGTCCTAGAAATGAACATTCTTAATCATGTATTAGAACAGACCAAATATTATACTGGTTTCCAGTTCCTACAGGGTAAAAATGTGCAAAAGTAAAGTACCCTGATGAATCAAATGCTTTCCTCTAGTAAAATGACTCAATGTTCCAACAGGATATAAAATATTTTAAAAAATGCACCATTACCCTCCTGTTGAGGTGGTACTTAGTACTGTATACAGTTCCAAGTAATTGTACCAACATCAAAGCTCATTTTCACCAAATGTTTAGGAAAGTGCTGTATTTTGCTCACGGTGTTCTTCAGGTAAGATTTTAATCCTCATGCTCATCTTGTTTGCCAAACATATGGTAAAATGTGAGAACAGAATTTATTCTAAAGAGCATCTGTAGGTAACAGTAGGAATGAACCATTAATGAATGAACGATCTCATTTTTCAAGAAACGCTTTGCGTGCTTCCATTTCCCACCATCCCCCGTGTCTTAGTCTTCCAATTAATCAAGTAGCGCCCATTGAGTTCTGTGGGGTAAAACTTTCCTTTCAACTTCCCTTTCAAAATATCACTTCTCTATATGTTGTATACATACCAGAAGTGTTTGTCCAAAGCAAGCCAATATTTTAGTCTTTACTTTCGGAGAGAAACTGAGTTTGTTCATGATTCGTATGCCTCCCAAGGAATCCCAGGTCACACGTCTCTTGGTCTCCTGCAGTGTATGTGGTTAGGATTCTGAAATTTCAGAAAATTAGTGCTTGAATGTGAAGAATGAGTCACAGTGGACACAAGGCACTGCATCAGAGACAACAATAACTGTCATGGTAAAGCCCGACTGATTACATTTTGATAGACATACAGAGACATGAAGTATAAGTTAGAAAACATGTCACATCTGCTCACTGCAAATTTTGTTCCCGAAGTATCAAATGTACTCAATCCCCATTATTCTGTTCAACACCACAACAAGTAAACTTCAACCTGAAACAGACAGTGTTTTACTATGGTAATACATTGCATATATCCATCTCTCCATCTTCCATAGCTGCTTAGCCAGTGCAGCACAATGATTATGAAGACTAACCCAGAAAACATAGGCCACGAAGCATGGGATGGCATTACATAAATGTGTTCATTAAATTATAATTACATTTGAGGTAATTACGCTGCAGATGCATTTTGGAAAACGCATTTCATGATTAATTTCTTGGCTGAAAAATGTGAAAGTTGTTTCAGTAGACCACAATCTTCTCAGGACAAGTGGTTATCAGAGCTGTTAGTATGAGGAAACCGTTTCCTTGCACTGAAGCTGTTGTTTTGCACTTTCACCGTATAAAATGAGTCTCAGAGGTCGCTTAGATTCTCAGTCAGGGCATGTTTTGTTGCGTTTCAGAGGGGCCGCAGGCAGATCCTTGGGGTATGGAGCTGCATTTGTAAACAGAAGTGGCAGGACGGCAGCATGAGTGAGGGCCCTCCATGTTTACCAAATATCCAGCTGCACAGATGGATTAACCGAAAACTGGTAACCCGCAGGCAGGCTGAATGGCATGTGCAGCAACTCTACAATGCAGAATTTTTGTTGCTGGTTTTCATCTTGATGTCTCATTTTTAAGAGAAACCTTTCGGACCAGGTGGGTGTGCAGCTTTGCAATCCCACCCAGCCAACCAACACTGCTGGCTATAAGGGGCGGGATGCCATGACCAGTTGTTCAGCCGCACATCTCCTCCAGAGCCCTCCTTTTGTAGGCTTTACATTTACACTTAGCTAGACCTGCATGATGGGGCGGCATGGTGGTGCAGTGGTTAGCACTGTTGCCTCACACCTCTGGGACCTGGGTTCCATGTGTGTGGAGTTT
>JABFEB020000060.1:27526317-27556633 GCA_019775895.2 Stomatorhinus ivindoensis | reverse complement strand
TGCGATGGGCTGGGCCCCTGTCCAGGGTTGTTCCCTGCCTCGTGCCCGTTGCTTCCGGGTAGGCTCCGGACCCCCCGCGGCCCAGTAGGATAAGCGGGTATGGAAAATGGATGGATGGATGGATAGACCTGCATGCAGGGTAAATGCAAGCTGACTGGCTTTAACTCCCCTATAGACCTTAGACCCCCCCCGATCGGGAAGCATTTTACCACCGTCATGTGTTCTAAGTTCCAGAAGTTCTGTCCGTGCACCTCCTCAGTTAGTGAACAACAGTTAACTTCCTTCTCAATTTTTTTTTTGTTTCTCCCTGTGGGGGTGAAGATCCTTCCTGCCATCATCTCTTGGTTTATTCATCTCTACAGTAGCCCTAGACAGCTTCATCTCCCCAGCCTGCTAATTGCCTGGGAGATTTGTTTGGCTGGGAAGCTCCACAGGCACCTTAATGCTTGTAATCTCCCCTAATGTGCTCAGTATTGTACCCATGCGAAGCTCCAGTCGGTTTTAATGTCGTTAAGAGCATCAGTCACCATTTTATAGGGGTGCCTGGTTATTTATTTAATACTTAGTCTGTTTCAGGCGCTCCATGCTAGGAAATATCTTGGTTGTTTTTCTTCAGGAGCTGCCGAAGGAGGCAGACCGCCCAGGCGGCGAGGGTCGCAGGTGAATTTCCACAGCCGCACATTAAGGTTCAGCCTTGGTTTCGTAAAGGGGGGGGGGGGGGGGGAGATGGAGATGGAGCCTAAGTCATAGAATACTCTGAGGAAAGGAAATAAATGAATTCATGCTTTCCTGCCAATAAGATAACCGGCAGAGGGTGGCAGGGAACGGAGAACTTGGAGTGTCTGCCAACAGGGTGGTTGAGAACACTGGAAAACTGAAGGTTTTCAGCTTAGATCCTGGAGGGCCCCCCCTGGGACTTATTAACTTGTAGGTACTTAACCTGCATTGCTCCAGTGTAATATCCGGCTCTATAAATAGGATTGTTAAGCTGCTTTGAGAAAAGGCTTCAGCTAAGCAATGAAACGAAACAGAAAGCGACCCAAAAACGACAGCCACGCAAGGCTGATCAACAAAGAGATTCTTCTTCTGGAAAAGTCAGACGTGCACAGAGTCGGGAAGGCCGCACCAGAGGGAGCATGCTCATGTCCAGGGGCTAGGAACCTTCCGGATGGCTCTGGCTCTCTCGCGCGGAGCTTACGTTAATAACGGTTCAGGGTTGGGGGGTAGTGGCTTGGGTCTTTCTCCTCGGTCACTTTTTCATCCTGCACAGTGCCACGCTGGACGGGCGACGCGGGTCGTAACCCGCAATTAACGCGTCGGGTGGGCATCGCTGGTGCCCGGGTGGGCGTCGCTGGCCGTCTGCTTCTTCTCTGGAGGCTGTCTGGCAACAGCAGCCGGTCACTCTAATTGGGGCACCATCCAGCCACCCACACACAGGTGCCATCCCCGGATGTGTGAGAACCCCCCACCCCCCCCCCCAGCTCACGTGGCCCCTCCCGCTCGCCGCTCCTTGACTCCCATTCGACAGCAACCAGCGGACGTGCCCCCGTCGTTCGCCTCTTCCGTTGACCGTAAAACCCATATGCACTCACCGCCCAATTAATTCGAGTTTACGGAGGGGAAGCTCCTGCTGGCTGAATCAAACACACGGTGATGAGACGTTTGTCAGAGGAAGTCAGGAGAAGAAAAAATTTAGTCAGTATTTAAATCCACTGCAGGATCTGATCTGAACATGATATTTGAGCGTTTTCATTCTTTTCCTTTCACGTTCCCTTCATGTTTCAATTCGGCCATATTGTTTTTGCTTATATGGATAAGCCTGCTAAAATATCAGCCAAAGTTTTTTGTGCATAATCAAGGCTTGCTTCTGAAGCGCTTATCCCTCACCCTGCAGTGCGGTGACATGCACTCATCTGGCTAAAGTGGTTAAATACTGACCCCTGGTGGACAAAACCAGGGACAGCAACTGAAGAATGGAGGGGTACGTTGTGAGTTCTATATCGGTCCCACATACAGGTTCAAAGCACTCTTTTTCATGTTTCTCTTTCTCATGAAGACTGATACATTTGTTCTTACATTTACTAACTATTCATTGGAGCAGCAAGAGGTAAACAGTCCGGAGAATTATTTAACATGAATTAGATTAAGAGCTACATAAAAATAACAGCCAAATTTGATATGTGCTAAAGATACAATTCACCGGTTCTGCTGAAGACTCAAAGAACAGAAATATGTAGGAGTCAGGTTTTTATTTTTTATACTTAAAAAAAGTCTGCAAACATCTGTTCCTTTTTTGTTGTTTATTATACATTAAATAGGAGTGGTGAAATCCATGACAAAAAAATAATGGCTAATTTGAGCTCACCACGTAGCACATCCTCCCAGGCAACATCACAGAGAACTCGTTAAGCGGGAAACGCATTAAACGGAGGTCATTCATTCCACATTGCTGGGGACCCACCACCGTTCCCATTTCACAAAGGAAAGGATCAAAACAACATTTGTTCCAACAAAGGAGATTAACGTGGCCCGATTTTACAAAAATGTGAACCTTCTAGTATTAGAACAATGCAAATGTTAAAATACATTTCAGGTAGAAATTAAGAAATGCAACTGGGGTTGGCACTCAAAAGAATTTTCCCCCTTCAAATACTGCGTGAATATTCATTTCCTAATACCAATTAAACTCAATTTCTATTGCGTAAATGGTAGAAAGATTATAAGACACACACATGCGCGGGCACGCGCACACACACAGCTAGAATAACATTACACGTGTTCCTGAACATGAATACTTGTTCATTTTCTCATGATGCTTGCAGTCCCTCTCCTCTGCAGCTTTTTGAAACCTGTCATCCTCTATTCAGTTCAAAAGTCGAGTCAGGAATCACTGATTTCTGGAGCATTATCCAACAGGCAACTCCAAAGACGGCCACGCACCCATGCCCTCTAGATTACATTCCTACTTCAGAAAGGCTCTTCCTGTAAACCCAGCAGTGTACATCTTGGGTTTACCACACGGATATTAAAGGAAAAAGAAGAGTCGTTTGATGAATCGCCAGGACCTTTTCGAAATACCATCATCGGCAAATGTGAGAGTAATGCATGACTGTTAAACTGAAGTGAAACGGGACTAAAGCAAAAATGTAAGAGGATCACAGACTCGCATCAGCCAGACTGTCAGAGTGAGGCCTCGATTTCAGGGAGGAGCTAACGGTATAAACGAGGGGGAATTACTGGTTTAACAGGAGAACATAGATCAATACATTTTCTAAAAATCTTTCGGCAAGTCAGAAAAAAATAGCTCCTTTGATCAATATCACTATTTTCTGGGGAAACAATGTCTAAATCTTGGATTAAAAGTTCTATCTCTACCCCTAAAATTAATAACTTTTTTTTTTCTTTCCAGAAAACCAACGTATAATCAAACAGGTTAAAAAAAATTGCTGTGGAGTTTTAAATCTATAGGTGTGCCTATACGTAAAAAAAAAAAAAAACATTTACACTCAAACAAAGGGGTGGAGTTACAGTCATAGAGTAGGATGAGTGAAATCTTCCCAGAAGTGTTGGTCCTTGCTCAGCACCGAGGCTTCAGTACTTCTGCAGGAGGCAGGGGAGGCAATCTGTGCCAGAGTGTTACGCTGCGCCTGGCAGCCGCTCTAAGTGAAACGCTGCGAGGCGATTAGCCACAGCTGTTTGAAAAGGACACCTCTCCGCTGTATGAGGTGAAAAAGAGAGATATCGTGCATTAGCCTCCCTCTGCAGGCCCCACACTTGATCCAGGAAACATGAAAGGCAGACTGAGTGTATGGTGGTTTATTATATGCATTGAGTGGTCCATGAAGGTTGCTGCTGATGCCCACACAGAGTTCAGGGTGGGACGGGGGGCCAGTTGAAGTACTTTCTGATCTGCCGGAGGGAGGCCGCCCTTCAGACGCCGTACTCTTGAAATCGACAGCCTGGACGATTTTGCAGGTGCAGGCATTAACTAAAGCGAAGGCAAAGCAAATGACCTCAGACACCCGTGTCACAAACCTCGAAGGCTGCCTAACCAACTGCTCGAAGAGGAAGCGATAAACATAAAAGCCGACTGGCCAGAAGAGCCAGGCGAAGGACCAATACTCCAGGGCGTCAGGCACTCGACAGAAAACAAAGCTTATATGGACCAATTTTAATAAGCAACCTACAGAGACCCAATATGCTCAGTTTAGCCAACATTGCTGATGCAAAACAAAAAGGCTAATAATTTAGTGTAATGTACAAAAAGTGTGTTATTTTCAGTTAAGCACATAAGAACTCGATTTCCTCTCTTCAAAAGGGGGGCCACCTATTCACATAATTATACACTTTGTCCTGGATTTCTTTTTCTTTTTCTTCCCCTCTTTGCTCATCTTCTCTTTGTGTTTTCGGATTTCTCGGACTAAAGTGTAGAAGGCGTCGTCCACGCCCTGCAGAGAGAGAGACAGGGAGCTGTTCATTTGCACAGTTACAAAATCCACATTCTGCCTTTACAGGCACAAAATCAGAGGCATTTTCATATGGCAAAAAGCATGATCTGAAGTGTGAGAAAGGGCAAATGTTTACTTCACCCCGGCCCTGAGCCAAAAAGCACATAGCAGTTAATGGATCAAGTGGAGTTTAGGAGCCCACAACCCACACCGATAAGCTTGGGGCAGATAAAACGGAAGAACACAGAACCATTTTCTTCAGAAATAATGGCCATCTTTGGCTCTTGAGCCCTCTAGTGGTTGCGGGCTGAAAAACCATCCAGACCAATGGTGTATGAACAAGGTTGTTGAGAAAGTCTGCCAGAGAGCTATGAGAACACTAAATAAGGCTAGTCGGTTTTGTATAGTTTCAAAAATCATCAAACATTAGCATGGCAATTGCAAAAAGTAAACTTTATGTAGGAGTTCTCCAGCCGAACAAAGATTATAATCCAAACAAACAAACATAAGACATAAGACTAAAGGAATTTTTTTGATTTGTATCCCCTGACCGAGAGCCAACGGACCGTCAGTGACACTAAGTGGGTGTGTGACACCACACACAGGACAAGCGTCAACATTCAACATGAGATAATCTGTGGGCAGCTCTTGCAACACATTCAGGAATGGGAAGTGAGGGTTTTGGAAAACATGCCAAGTCAGCCTGAAATGTTAAGAGATTCACACAATTGAACAAAAATATGTTTTTCAAAAATGATCTCTGAAAAAGGGAGAGTGGAACGTCTGGACAGTGGAAAACATCTCACTCGCTAAAAATAAAGCGTTATCCTTGAGGGCCCTTAGCACGAGGATTTATATTCATGCAGGACGCACGACGAGGAGCGGTTAATGTACACACAAGTGTGTCCCCTGGGACTGGACATGAGACACTGCTCTGTACTTCAGGAAAAATGGAAACTTCTGTCCTTGAAGCTCCTGATGCCTTCATCAGCCTCGGGCCCCATGGAAGATGCTCCGGAGCCACTTTATTCAACCCGACAGCTTCAATACGGTGACTGATGGAAGAATGAAACTTTTGCCTACTAAAGTCTTTTTAAGTAGAGTCCATGGACCATCACACCGCAAGCAAAACGGAATAACGAACAAATGAAATCCCGACTGATATTGACTGTATTGTCTCTGCTTGGACCATGAAGACGAAGTCCCACCTGCGTGTCATCCGGAACGTAGACCACAATCCATCTTCTACAGACGGACTACAAAGTCTGACGTCTTTTCTCGCAGCAAAATTAGTTTGCGGTCGATAGGAGATCAGCATGACGTTGCGGGATAAGCATGACGTTGCGGATCATGCAGCAAGCAAACAAACACGTGCCGATGTGATATGCTCCTGTAAGCTTATATACCAGGTACTGCAAGCCGCTGAGGTCAAAATATCACAAGTCAAAGAAAAGTGTATTTCTGATTATTAAATGAGGGTGAATCCAATGCTCTCCAGAGAAAATTGCACGCAAACTACAAATTAAGGGAGAAGCAATAATTTTAAGGTCCAAAAAACATCACTATAGTTCACATATCCTGTCTAGGGGTGACAAACGAAAAACCTAGCATATAGCTAATTCTGGTATAGGCTATTCATTACCACTACCAAATAATTGCAGTCCCTGTCAAACAAATATGAATATATCGTGGCATTTCAGAAATACAATTACAAAAAAGTAAATAGTTGTCAAAAGATGTGTAATACCGCCATTGTGATTTACGGCCATGACTTATAAATGAGAGTTCTCAAAGGTGGCAAGCTCATTTTTGGACGACTGTTGTCCCATGCAGGGTCAGAAAAAGGATTCGGAAATACGGAAGCTGCTGCTGTAGAAACACGAGGCACCAGGTTTTCCTCGTTCATGTCCGTTAAGCGGCAGAATCTCTCAGTGAAACACCAAGTGAATTCAGCATTCAAAGAAACTTGAATTGGCCAAGCAAAGGACATCCGAAACAAATGAAATCTCAAGTAAGATTATCCACTGCAGGGTTTGTGTTGGTTTGGGAGGGAAATTTTTAAGTGGGCTGTGATTTAGGCTGGAAATTTTACAGTACAACTATAACGCAAAGCTTATTTGAAAACCCACAAATTTACCAACCCAGAAATGACTAACAAAGCATCAGAAAGGAGGTGATGGAAATCAAACTTAAGAGCTTGATTAAAATAAAAATTTCAGGACAGCCTGAGTCAGCAGATTCCAAACAAATTGACGTCCCACTAAGAGAAAGACCCCCAAACCATTCACCGGTTCTGTCTGGCGCCCACTAGAGGAAGCCCCTGCACCCACAGCCCCAGCCCACGCTTGACGGCAGGGCGACGCACTTACCCTTCACATTACTACACATTTTTTAAGCTTCACACAGCCAGGTGTCTCTTCTTCCTTGCTGAGTTTTGTCAACCGGTACTGCCTGATCTCCCGTACCAGGGTATAAAAGGCATCCTCCACTCTCTGCAGTACAAAACACAACTCCCTCCAGGTTATGGAAAGTACTGTGGACAAGGAGGAGGCCCAGGGATTCAAATCTGCATGCTTGAGGTGTCAAAGAGAACAAGTGATCCTGTCCTCCACACACGGGGTGCTTGCGGCCTTGATTACGGCGCGAATCACTGAAAGGGTTGCATCACCGACCAATTTCCAAGCAGAGACAGGAATAGTCTTGCAAGTAATACAGTCAGGTCTGGTGAAATTCATGTCCCGTCACTGAATTTTCCTCATGTCACGCAAGACAAATCAGCACTGAAGAATTTAGTGAGAGGAAAAAAAGATTTCTGGGTCCTGAAGTTTCAAAGTCATGATTACAAGAACACGAGACACCATGAACGTCAGCAAGTGCTTCCATGTCCAGAGGGGGGGGGGGGGGGCCGAAAGAGACCCAATCAAAGCAAAATAAAAAAAAATAAAAAACAAAAATCAACTTGTCCATTACACATAGGACATGGAAAGCAAGACGACAGAGCATTTTAAATGAGTAAACTTCAAAATGAAGGATTCGGTCAAGTCAGGTCAGAAAACTGCACGAAAACATGCAACAAATCAAAAATATGGTAACAACCAAAAAACATTTATGAGAGCTGATAATCTGGCTTTCATGCTAAATTCTGAAGACAATTACAAATGTCAGAACAGCCAAACAACATTACACTCTAATCTATTAACTTTCCCCTACAGATTTGGTTTTCATTTAAGAAGAAAGACATTCATAAAGACTAAATAGGTCAGTCGTCATTACATTTAAGGAGAGCAGGCAGAGAGTAATCAACCGGCGAAGAGCAGTATCAACCCAACTTTCTTGTGTTCACTTCAGTCATTTTGCATGGTTAACAATGGCCAGGGATATACGATGTCCTAAAACCTCACATGCACAGGCTACTGGCACGTATCCACTGAACTAGGCCATACCTGACCCATACCATGAAGAGACCCTAGTCATAGTGCTGTTCCAGCTCAATTCGAGGTTAAACCGCAGAAGGGGCAGTTTGGTGAAGGCATTGCTGGCTCTGGAAAGTGACAGTGACGCAAAACTGAAGAGGCGCTTATTAAAGGTTCACATGGTCTATATAATGATTTACAATGTGCTAATTTCCACTAGCAAGTCTGTGACAATTGGTGTGTCATGTTACAATCCAACGCTAGCGGAATTGGCATTAACTTGTGTATATATTCCTTATCAATCCATTCCATCCAGTTGTCGCACCATACTTTAAGTATGATGTTGGAAATTTCCATGTTCCGAGTTTTCAGGAATGTATTAATACATCGAGATATGCGATACAACTAATAATGAATAATATATAGAATATGCCCTCCTACAGTTAATCCATGCATATCGACACAGATCACCAGTATCTCTGTGCATTTCGACCAATCAGACAGTGGAGGTGCGACCAGCTGCGATAATCACGCTTTGGCACGGTTAGTAAGCAGGGCCATGTCAGCATGGGTACGGCTCAGGTAAGGATCACAGAGTCCCTTCGTGGCACGGCTCGGTTCTTGGTGGTAGTGGAATAGGGCCAAAAGTAATTATACCATGATGTCATACCGTTTGCAGGAGAAACAGGCTGGCTTTAAATCCCGAAGACCTTAACCGCAACCTAAACACCGAAACAAAACCAAACGTAACAACGTGCTGCCAAAGGATCTATAGGGACGAGGGTCTAAACAGCTGCCTTCTCCCAGACACTGTTCACCACCTATAGAGCGCAGATAGAACAGATTCACCTTCCTAGGCTTGATCGCGCCAACGCAAGCATTTATCTTTAGCAAGGGATTTATCCACCACCTTCCGTAACATGCCCCGTGCAGCAATGGCCCAATGGAAACCTCCAGAAATCATTCACCGTAACGGAAAACCTGGCAAAAAAAAATAAAAAAATACAGAATTCAATTCTGTCTGGAATAATCTATGCGCAATTTTTGGCTGGAGCTCCCCTTAGTCAACCAGCCGTGGAGAAGCTGAATCATTAATGGAAATTTAAGCTCAGTGAGTAGCTCCCCAGACTGTGGTATTTCACTGGTGCCTCAAGGCCCCCCATCTTGCAGGAGATTCTAGGGCTTGTGAACCCACAGCTCTTCATGGCCCCTCCCTTCACCTGTCTCGTCTTTGCTGATGTTTCTATGAAGGGAATGCCGTAACTTCTCGCCAGGTCCTGCGCTTGCTTGGTGTCCACCGTCCGGGACGGCAGATCGCACTTGTTCCCCACCAGCACCATTGGGACATCTTCAGAATCCTTCACTCGCTTAATCTGTTCTCTGCGGGAGGGACAAGGCAAGGTCAAGATACCTTAGGGTAGCAGCAAAGATCGATAGCTATGAACAAGCAGACTAGTGAGCGAGGTGGAAGGTCCAAAGTCAATCTAGGCCCAAATCTGAAAAAGAGGAGGAAAACTGTGGAACTAGTCATGTTACTAAAAGAATATCTAGAATGTTGAAACTTTCTACAGAAACACTACAGAAATTCTACTTTTTCCTCACCAATTAAGGTGAGGGTATCCCAGCAGTAATGGGGACATTGACTTGCATGTATTAATTTAGCAGATGATTTTGGCTAAAGCAACATCCTAGTGAGGTAACCTTGGGGCCGGAGAAGAAAGACGACCAGCATCCCTGGATCTACTGGTGTTACGGATCATGCTGAGGGGCTCAGCAGTGATGCCGTTATGCTGCCGGCCATGGGACTTAAACCCACAACCTCCTGGACACAGGCACAGGTCCATAACTTGCTCAGCTACTCAACCTTTCAAAACACGACCACATTCCACGATAATAAAAGGCAAGCTGCTTCAGCTTGTGCGCCTGTGATGGTCGGCTGACGTGGAAGCTCGATCGTTTTGTGGCACCGTATTGAATATGTGCATATCAGAAGGCTAAAGTTAACTTCTTAGAAAACTGGAAGTAAACTCAGGCCTGGGGAGTAAGGCATGTCAGTAGGAGTATGGTACTTACCTATAATTGTGTATATCTTCAAAGGACTTGGTATTGTTAATGGCGAACACACAGAGGAATCCCTCCCCTGTCCTCATGTACTGGTCCCTCATGGCACTGTACTCCTCTTGACCCGCCGTGTCGAGGATGTCCAACAGACATGTCTCCCCATCAATAACTACTTGCTTTCGGTATGAGTCCTATGGCGGGGGGGGGGGGGATGATAGCAGTGTGTACGCGATGAGCTGGTGGAAGGACCTGCCTACAACCCACACTTCAAAAACACAACTACAGAGTCCGACCCCTCCAATCTCAAATCACAGGGCACTGTTACACTGCACCAAGTACCGAATTTTTGGTACCAAAAAAAAATTAATAAATTTGGTACTGCCCATTGTCCATTGACTTCTGGTCCAGTACTATTGTTGAAATACCAAACTAGCTATGGTACTCATTTGGTACAGATGTTTTTTTGTCAGTTGGTTATGTAAATAATTCGACTCGAAAACACATGGATGCATGGGTAACCCAAGCTTTAACTGTGATCTGTGATAAGAACAGATTCATCAAGATGTGGACGACTTAAGTATCCGCTATAATATATCAAACTGCATGGAAGAAATTGGAGACGTGTAATGCAGAAAAGTGCCACTTGAAAATTTAAAAATCTCAAGCAAGATTATAGAAAAATAAAATACCACAACTAAAATGGTGACAGGCACTGATATTCTGTGCTAGGCATTGATTATGTCATTTCGAGGCAGTACCAGTTTTTCATGCCAGTAGAAAACAAAATACCGTTGACTTTGGTACTGTTTTGAAGTATAACAAGTTTGGTACCACGTGAAGTGGAAAAACGCCCTGACAGCAGGACTCCTGAACTGTGAGGAAAGGATCTGTAGGCTAAAAAATGGACAGAGGGCTCGCTCCGTTTCATTGGTCAAGCTTCTACCTTACTACACATCACTTTTTTTCAACTGGGGCTTCATGACATGCCTCCAAATGATCTCCATGTGCAAAGAGACTGACCCATCTCAAAGCGAAGTCTTGTGGCCATCAGTTCCAGGCCCAAACTGCTTTCACACCACAGGTACTTTTTTTCTTGAACCAGAACCTTTTGTCATGTTTACACCGCAGGAACTCGACCCGACTGCATGTCCTCAGTGGCAGTTCAGGCATCATTTTTTACTCAGTACTCAGTACTCAGTACTGTTCATCTGAACACAAACTACTGGGGAGGGGCTTACAGTGATAACTTTACTGATTGGCTGACCACAAACACCAGCATTAACTTGCAATTACATTTATTAAATATAAATAAAAGGCCGTGTCCCATTTCGATTGCGATTAATCCCCCCAATAACTAACAAAATGACTTGTCTATCCTCTATTATATTGGCCTGGCAGTTCAATTTTGTGTGGTATTATGTGTGAAGCTTAACCTACAAAGTTTTTGCTTGTTTAGCATAAAAGGTCCCAGTTCCTGTTCTGTGATGTGAAAGCAACACCTGAAAGTGGCCAGGAGCTACAAAAGTCCCCGGTCCAGAGAGGACAGAAACTCGTAAATGGGATTCCAGAACTTCAATGCAAAGGCACCTTATATTTAGAAATTAATATTCGCTGATAACAAGGCTCCAAAACTGAGTGAGAACCTTGATTAATTTCCAGAGAGACTAATAACTGCTCGAAAGGTTCTGGCAGCTGAGGCTGAAGACATAACTGTAGCAATAACATTTCTGACAGAACCCAGGACTACCAGCGGCACTCTGGGCATGTGACAGGAATGTGCATTTCCAAACGCTCCCACGTTTCGGCAACCAGAAAAACCTGCTGTGGACACCAGATTCCTTAAGGACATTCATATGCAAACAGCAGAGATGTGAACGTTTCATTTCTCATCCCGCCGTCGAGAAGAAAAGGGCTATTCTCTTAGATTTAATCGGAGAGCCTCTGCATATTTCAGTTCTGCCCTGGGACTGCTGGCACAGAGCACCCTCGGCCCAGCGAGGAGGGAGGGCAACCCCACAGCCTCATACCTCAATGGTGGGGTCATACTCGTCCACGAAGTGGTTCTGGATGAGTTGGATGGTCAAGGCGCTCTTCCCCACGCCTCCAGCTCCCACCACAACTAACTTGTACTCAGTCATGGTGCACCTGAGGGGAAGGAAGACCGGGTGACAGAGTCAGGATTGTGGGTGACGTCAGGCTTACCAAACCATCAACGAGGCCATCACAAGGCAGAACCATCACCACAGCCCACCCAGCACAAGAGGGACTAGGGGATTTGGGGGCAAAACCAACATACATAAGGAACTCCAAGTTCCCTCCTCCTCTCATTACCAAGGAAGCTGTTTAAACAGGCAAATTAAATGAGATCCTTACTGAGCACAGAGGTGACTCACAGTCAGGCCTGTCCAAACCTGCTCTCCTCCTCCTGAATATCCTCCACCTGGTTACACGCCCCGACAGGGACACGCAGAACGTGTGCTGGGACAGGCCCTTCCACGAGCGTTTGCATGTCCGCATGCGAATATCCAACCCGCCCCGTACTGTCCTGTTCCCCGGGTGACGGCTCCTAGGTCGCCTTTCACAGCATCTCGTCACCCTCGATTGCATCTTAGTGACAAAGTGACAGTATGGTCACAGCAGCATCACCTTAAAGTCTCCCATAACTTAACAGCATGTACACAAACACACACTCACTGACTCACACCTTCACACCAGCTGACAAACATAAACCTTACAACTGATAAACAGAGACTGAAAAAAATGTGTATATATACACATATCATAAAAGGGGATTGTAGGATATACAACGGACCCTTTTATTCACATATTTCACCCTCCCCCCTAAAAGAGAGAGGGTAGGGAGGCTGTCCAGTGTATATGAGATGAGGTAATTTGACAAACAGTAAGCACTACGGAGACATGTTATAAACTGCTTTGGCACAAAGTGAACGACCTAGGCACCGACAGCCAAGAAAGGACACTTTAATCTACCCAGCAGGGAATAGACAAGTTAGCCAATTAGCGGGATAGTGCTTGCATGTTACGGTGTAGACAGTTGGGTGTGACAACATGGGATTGGTGGGGGGTGGAGTGTCACAGCATCTGAGGAGGCTTTTCACACCAGCTCTTTGGGTTCCCGTGCACAATCACAGCATGTTACCCTTCAGCATCCTCTAAAGGGGAACCGCAAGTAAAAATCCACTGTCTCCAAAGAGTAGGTGGGTGAAGGGAGCCTAGAGAAGCCAAACCACCTGCCACCACTGGGGCTGGACTCACGGGGACGCAGGCCTGCAGGACCTCCGGCGAAAAGCCAGCGAGGTCACACTGCTACCCGATTGTCAGGACGACAAAAGCTAGATGCTCCACTTCCACACAAAATGCATGACAATTAAGGCAGGGATGGATCAGTCGAGATTTGTACCCAGTAAATTATGCACATACATGAAAAGCTGGCTTCCTCATTACCAAGACGCACGTTTTGTGTTTTATGAAAAACAAAAAAAAAAAGAGCCAGCTGTCTTGATGGAGGACGTCTCTTGCGGATGTTTATCCGTCAGGATGGTTTAGCTAAACTCACTGATGATGTTTGGCCTTCCACCCGAGAGGCAGATCCAATGACAGCCTGATGGGACGGGGCGCTTTTCCGCCCAACCAAGTACAGTACTTTCGCTGCTACATTGACTTCAGGTCGAGTACCAGTACCAGTACCAGTACCAAAAGTGCCAAACCAACTAGGGTACTTTTGGTACTTCAGTACTTCGAAGTGGGACTTGAAATTATTTCTTTGTTGATTGGTTATGCAAATAGCCTGCCTCTCAAACACGATACAAACACCACCTTTTAAACAGCTGCAAACTCAGAAGACAATGAAGTAAAAAGAAAAATATTGCAATCTGATCAGAAGAACAGATTCAATGACATCAGGATGGTGTGACAAATATTTTTTAAGTATTTTGTTTAACATATCAGCTGTCTTTACTTTTCTGTCCATATGCGTTCTGTGCAAGCGATGTGATTTTGTTGTAATAAATATTAGAGTATTTATAAAACTAGAAAAGGAGTTCATAAATTTCTCACAAAGCCCTCTTCGAGTGAAATAGATGCCAAGGATGAAAATTCCTGAGAACGCAGGCAGCGTTCATGCAAAAGCAGTGGAGGTAAACTTCAGACTGATTTTAAACATACATTAGACCATCTATAAAAAATATAACTATAATAATAACAAACTGCAGAGATATCCAAGGTCTTTTTCTCAATGACATGCAATGTTGATATTAACATGACACATCGTCCAGCCCTGTAAGATACTACAGTCATTTTTCGATTTCAGTACAAAATACCCTGATGTGTGTTGTGATGTCATTCGGCACCAATACCAGTTTTACGCCAATGGAAAACCAACACCTTTAAGTACCGTCCTTCTGATACTTTCTCGAAGTACCAAAAGCATGGTACCTGCTGTGCTGGGAAAGCGCCCAGAGTGAGAAGCAGCCCGTTGACTTGGTACCCAAGGACTGCCGAGTTTGTGCCTTCCTAGAAACAAACCACAGAAAAATACAGCAGGCAGACAAATGTAATATTATTTAATTCTTCCAACCATGCTGGTGTGGGAAGGGTTTTAAAAAGCAATTCCACAATGCTGAGCTGTTAGAAAGGAGGGGTACTACCTGGGCTGCTTCTCCCCCTACTGGGCACCCAGGGGCAGGTAGGCATTTTGCATCCACACTGTGAAAAGTACCCAGACCTAGTCACACAGCCCGTGCACAAAGATTCCCCAAAAAAGCCATGTCACAGGGACCTGATAAGGCACCTCAAGCACCACAAGCCAGACAAGCTCTTTAGCCATCAGCTGCAGGCAAGACGCAGTTTCACTGCATTTCTACAGAACTGAACAAACTTCCCAGCCTCAGTGTCAGCACCGCAGCCCGGACCGTGAGCGGAGGCAAGTCAGGCCCGTCGAGTCATCCAATGCAGCAGGGCCAACCCACCAGGCCTGGTGGCGGGTGCCACAAAAGGCCACTGGGGATATATAGGAAAGGCGAGGCAGAATGACACAGAAACTGGTATATTTCATAAGAGGGGAGGACTAGCCCACACTAGCCTCGCGAGCATGTCCTAAAAGCCAGGGCAAAATTCCAGAATCAACTCTGCTGCAGAGTTAACATAAGAAAAAACTCTAAACGGGTGTAAAATCTTAAACCTTAAACTACCCACATAAGGCCTACCATCTTGGCTCATATCCAATGAGTGTTTTTTTTCCCTTGCATTTTCCCCTTGTCAGTTGGCTTCTTCTTTTTTTAACTCTGAAAAGGTTTCTCATATCTGACGGACGAAAACAACAAAAATGGGATCCGTGTTGATGTTGGTAAAGAGCACATGTAATGAATTGCATGGAAATGCTCACATTTAGGTCCAAGCACAGCATGACCTCAAACCTGCGACCCATAAACTACCATCAAGTGCCCCGCAAACACAGACTGGGTCTGGCGGCTGGCAATTTAACCACCTCTCAGTGCGACAATTCAACAAGTTACCTGGAATTAATGCCTCACTTAAATACCTGCAGGAAACCACTAGTAGTTAGTTAGTAAAGTAACATTTTAACACATCTGTAGTGGCTTATATGTAATTACAGATAAAGGTCACCATTATGATTTCATTTTTCTTTATAAAGTACCATAAGAACACAAATTTACAAACGAGAGGAGACCATTCGGCCCACCAAGCTCATATGGAGAGAACTTTAATAGCTCAGAGGTGTTCTCCAGCTCTGATTTAAAGGAACCCAGGGTTTTAGCTTGCGCTACACTAGCAGGAAGACTATTCCATACTCTAACTACATGCTGTGTTCTCCTGCTAATTTCCACCTATGACCACCTTATGAATGTATATAGATTCTTAAGAGTGATGCAATTTCAAATTATAACAAAAAAACGGTTTGGCAAATATCAAATATTTATACAGTGATAACCAGATCAATCTTCAGTGGAACCAGAATCAATTAAAAATTAAAACAGGACAGAAATTATGGATGCACAATATTGGAAAAATGTAAAATATCGTAATGATACATTTTTTACAATAAATACTGTGAAAATCACAAAGCAAAAAAGGAGTCAAAATTTAACCAAAATAAACTACAGCCAAGTAGTAATACATCTACCTATAGTCTGTTAAATAAGTTGATGGTGTTGCACAAGTTCTGACAAGACACAAAGCAGTGGCAACAAATCACTTGCTTTTGTTCAGTATTGTCTCAGTATAACAGAAATTATTTCCATACAGGCGAAGGCCTTTTAGTGATCACTTCTTGTTCACATTTATCCGCCTCACACCACACTATCTATAAGTGAGTCAAAAAGCTAGGACAAGAATGATTATTATTGGCCCAGAGCATGCATTGCAGAGCTCATGCAAAACTAGCAGTAGTAAACCATGCATTGATTTTTTTTTAAGACATACCAGGTAATCTTGAAAAAGAACAAGCATTAAAATTACAAAGCTTGCTAAGTGTCATTCCCTATAACGAAGTAAAGATAGTTTAGCAAAACCTACTGATCTCTGTCTGAATCTTATCACGGAGGACCAACCCTAACCTCACAAAGCGGGAAACTGTATTGCCATGGTTTCACAACACCATACAGCACAATGTAATGTCTGGAGAGTATGAAAAGCCTAATCGCAACCTATCATGCTCCTTGCAATGTGACAACTGCATGTTTGCACAGACCTAATGGAAACACGGCAAATATATATATATTATATATATATATACACACATATTAAGTGCAGAACATCATTAACAGTATTTAAGAAAAAGAAAATAAGAGCTAAGGAAGTCTACATGAAACAACTCACAATACCGAAGCAAAACAAGTGCAATATTTTGGAAATATCATCATTTACCAGCAAGAGGGTAATGGAGGTATCTGGCTGATGAGGTCAAAACAATCATCCTGCTTGCATCTCTGCAGCAAAGCCCCCACAGAAGCACCCAAGTAGTCAAATTTATCTGTATTTATCTGAGTGTAATGAGGTCAAAACTGGTTTCAGACATCGAGGTGGGGTGGGCACACTCTCAGGGATAGACCAATTTGGTCCGAGTGCTCATAGCAGGGTGAAACATGGTATTGTTAAGGCCTAGCTAGGTAAAATTCCCAAGGCATGTGCAAATGGGCACACACCTGTGTTTAAGTAAATGAATATAGTTTAGTTAACGTGGTAGCAATTTTAACTTCCTCAAAAGCTTCCAGTTTACAGGAACCCGAACCTTAACACTAACAACCCAAATTTACTGCCACATTTGGGTGTGTAAAAACCCAGGACAGAGACACTGACTAAACTGGCACAAATGTGTGTTAGGCTGCCACTTTTGCGGACTAACTTCAGGCCTGTAGGTTCTGACTGCTGCTAATCGGCTCCAGCATAGTGCTGTCAACCTATTTCACTTTACAAATAGCTTTTTACCGGGAAAATGCCAACTGGAGAAGGTCATAAAGACCTTTTGGGGATAAGACACCAGCAGGACAGACGCGGATTCCCCCCGGTGACAGAAACACAGCTGTGTCTGCAGCTGCTTAACTTTAAACAAAAGTGTGCAAAAACACTCTCCCTCAGACGCACAGGGACAAACTTTCTTTGGTGCGGCAGCAACAACAAGAAAGAGACACTGCTGCTGGAAAGCGAGAGACAATAGCTGTGCAAGCCAGCCACAAGGCAGCAAAAAATATCTAAAAAAAAAAGAGGCAGACTTCTTATCTGTGGGGAAAAGGTGGGTTGGAAAAAAAATAAATTATAACATATACCTGTACAAAAACATCTAACATGTGATAGTGGGAATATCTCAACTGTTTTCCAAAAAAACCATACAAATAAATTTGCATATCATGTAACAAGAAAAATACAATTAACGCAATGGTATGCCGGTTTTTTAAAAGCCGTTGTGCAATATGATATATTTTATGTTTTTTAAAAAGCTATTTCAATGTCAAAAGAGTGGGATTCTCTAATATTTTGGTTTATACTATCAATCATTTGGCAGAACAGCTGTGTTTATTACGAAATGACACCGGTGTCTTACAACAGAACGTGTTAAATTAAATCTTAACGCAAACCATTTGGGGCAGGACATAACAGCAAAGCGCTTCCCATCACCTAGATCTGAAGAACTCTAAAGCTTAAATTGTGAAAGATTTGTATGGCACAGGGCTTTCCCCAAAATGCAAAAAAGTGCAATGAGATTAAGATTTAAATGGCTGCTGATGCCTCTTATGTGAAGCAAAGCGTAAGGCAACAATGCGCAAATACAGCCGTGCAAAAACGACTGTTCATTCAAACGTTTCTAAGCAAAGCAGAGAAATAAAATATATAACTGACCCATACCCGATTTTCTGTAAATATACCGATAAATCACATCAAAATGCAAATGCACATGAATTATTTCCACTGTCATACAGGCTGTATGACCTTTGATCGGCGTCAATGAATAAAGACAGGACAAGGTCCACATGGGTCGCTCTTATAATCGCTAACTAGCAGCGCACTGTGAAATTACTTTGCTGCCGTGTCCAGCATGTCTGGTATGCGATTCGATGCCTTAAAATATGCCTGTTTTAAATATGCATTAATATGTGCTGCATAACGCAATCGCGATTACCGGGCGGTTTAAACATTTGAGTTGTATTTTGCAGAGGAAGCATCGGGAGCAGCCGCGTACAGCCGGGCCACTGGCGAATGAGAAAGCCCATGGGCGTAGTTTGCATTCCGCAAAATGTAAAAAATAAATATAACAATAAATAAAACACGACATCATATTATTAAAAATATTTCACATTAACAGAAGGAACAATACCAGCGCGCGATGCATTGATCGTAATTACCAAAAAGGCATAAACCCCCTTTTTACCTTGAGGAGTTCCGCGTCCCAAGTCCGAAAACACGTATTAACAGTTAGTCTTCTCCTTGGAGGGACGATCCGATCATCGTGTGTACAATTGAGGATCTGCTACATAGGTGAAAAATAGAAAAGAGAATCAAGAAGAAACGATTTCAGGTGGAAAAGCACGGATGAGACGCAGAGAAGCCGAAAGGAGAGCTCCCAATCGGCCTCCTCTCAGCACTGCTCGGTCTGGCCCGAACACAAAACTGGGCGGAAACTGCATATCGGGAAGCTCGTTTCAAAAGACCACTCACCCAGAAAGCGAAGTGAGCAAAGCCAATCTGCTCGCTCTTTTCTCGTCTTGGCTATTTCACGCTTCGTTTTCAGACATTTATTTCATCCTCATTTTATAATGTTGCTTAATTTTTTCCCCTTAAATCTTGCACGGAAGGAGCACGGTATCGGTGCAGTCCGCAGCAAAGGACCCGGCACACATATTACTTTTATAACTGGGATTGACGGAGGGCGTACCGATTTATACCTCGGTCTTCATTAAAAACTATCAATTTATTTCTCATAAAAGAATCGCATTACAAAAAACAGTTACTAAATTTGTGTTGATAAGTACAAGGCTGAAATGACAATGTTCAATACTTGTTTTTAACCTTAGAATAAATTATACTATACGTAAGATTTGTTGCAGTCATTGCAATTTATTTACGATTATGTGCTCGGTAAGGGGGGGGGGGGCACAAGAAAAATGAACGGGCCTAGACTTTGTGCATTATATATACCATTCATGTTTCAGGACGTTCCAGGAGCAGTTAAGCAGGGGACTACTACAGGGTTTAAATAGGCTCTATAAATATACCCCGGGTGCGCTGCAGTTTACGTCATTGCAATGCGGGCCTCCGATTTGACAATCTACTGTCTGTCATTTCCGAGCAGGGTGAGTGGTGCGCTCACGGCTATTGGAGGAATATTGGAGGCTCACGTTATTGGAGGCCGGAAGCCCGCTAGAGTCGCTGAAGGTGACGTCAGGACACTGGGATCGATGATTTGCTGATGCGCCTGTCAGTCACTGAAAGAGCTACATGGAAGCTACCTTGTCGGATAAATATAATTGGAGGATAGATGAATAGCTGCGACACCTGTGAGGCTTACGTAACGCGGTTAAAGGTCTGCGAGAGACGTGGAATAGCCGAGTTCGCAGATTAGGTGCTTACGATATCTATACGAATACTCTGTTTTTATGCGAATGAAAGTTAAATAAACAAAGAACCCATAAATTATCTCCTTAGTACCTTCGATTGCTACATTGTATAATACATTTGGTGCATTTAGCAGTCTGGCGAATTCACATCTGGACTGCGGTAGGTTTGGCTTCCGTATTAGATGGGACCAATTCAGCCTGAAACTCCCGCCCCCTAAACACATATGGTACTCCCACAATACTGATAGGGATATATTTATCCCTACCATGCATACCTATATCTACACCCTTGGGTCAAAAGGTATCCACACCGGTCCATTTTCAGCAGAATTTATTGTTTATTTAAAAACAGATTTACTTGATTATTTCTACATTGTCATTGACATATGTACATAAGGTTTCAGACCGTTTATAATGACACTATGCAAAGACTTATCTAGCAAGGCAAAAATTGAACTGATTGCCTGGTCAGAACCAGGTACTGTCCATCATCTGGCTAATACCATCCCGATGGTGAAGCATTATCCTGGCTGAATCATGTTGCAGGGGCACTGTAGTGGGGACTGGGAATCTGGTCAGAACTAAGCCAGATCCTGAGAAGTCTATGAAGAAAATCTGGCCCGGAGTGGACACAAGCTTGAATTAACTTTAGCATGGCAATCCAAAGCACACGGCCAAAACAATGCTCAAGTGGCTTCAGGTACAACTGTCTGGATGTTCTTGAGTGGCACAGCAGAAGTGTGGATCTTCAGTGGCGAAACCTGAAGATTAGAGAGGGAGCTGAAAAGATACTTAAAAGACCTGTGAGGAAGAATGGTGCAGGCCTGTTGGAAACAAATCCAATGAGTCTCACTGCTGTACTGGCCTCTGGTGATCCTACACAATAACGGATAAAGGATGGAAATATTTCTGAAAAAGACTTAGCAGGAAATATGAGTTTTTATTTGTAATACATTAGCAAAAATCCTGAAAAATTCATTAGAAGGTAAATAATGTGTATTTATTATTTATTGTGGTAAATGAGTCTTGCTGTATATAGTAGTGTGTTTGAAAGTGCTTCAAACAGAAGTTGTGTCCTTCCAAATAAGGAAACTTATACCTGGAATTCTTGATATCATATGTAAATTTAAATGGAAAATTCAATAATGCATGATGAGGAATTGCATGCATACCTTTTAATGTTTACTTGCAGAAAAAAAACGATTTAATGTCATATCACATGTATTATACACTATTTTTGGTTAGTAGACTTGTGCATATAGGGTGATTTGGCTGTAATTTCAAATTAAATATTGCATAAAGGGATAATGTCAATGTGCAAACACATGAATAAACTAAATGTCTTATGTTTGATAGTCCTGTTTAGGATAATATATTTAGTGATTTTCTTAGGTTATATGACTTGACATTAGTTTTGAGTTAACAGAACCGTGTGGTGGTCCTGTTGAACATATTTTTGTTTTATATCTCAAAGGGGTCAGAAATCAGCTCTGCTTGTATTGAATTTTTATCATGTTACTCTGTTGCCAGAATTTGCCCCATGCTCGAATAGCATATAGCTTCAAACTCTTGTCTTTTATAAGATAGGATCTAGAACAACATGACTGCATTCTAGAACATAATAATATTATTGCTGTTGAAATGGAAAGCTAAGTAATATGTCTTTATTTGGGCGTTCACAGCTAGCACCACCATTTAGTTATACCCTTGTTTTAAACCCATATAGTTACTTTGGTTCATTTAACTCTTGCAGCTGATGATTTATTATTCACCATTGGAGCAGAGAAGAAGGTCATCTCACTTGAAAAATCCTAGCCAGCAATGACAGATGTTTCCATAAATGCTGAAATTATGTTTATTCCCTCTGGGATTTGGAGTCTCCCTCTGCAATTAAGCGCCTGTCATCAGTCAGTGTGTTAACATTCCACTCAATTCATGTATATATAATAAACTGCTGAATAAAGGCTATTTCCTTGCTTTAAAACACAAACCATGGCTATACAAAGGTTGACTGAGTCCTGGGCTCCTCCCTGAAAGATCCTTATTAGACTTGAGGATGGAGTGACCTGTACTGTGCGTGTCCACCCCTTCATTTCTGATAAGTAGTTCATTCCACCATCTCTGTACTTAGACATCCACTGTGAAATGACAACCAGAAATAAAACAGACCCTTTTCTATCATACTACAGACCTCTATGTTGTTTCAAACCTAACAATGTTCTGTCTATAACAGCTTTCCTACGTTTTATCGTATGATTTTGATTAGTTTGTTTTATAATATGGCTTGTCCGTAATTGAGTTTACGTTTGGCTGAGCAATGAACAACAGCAATGCAAGAACCAGTCTGGGAAATCTATTCTGTGTTAATTAAAGCCACACATGTTCTTGGGATCCAGTGGTAATTAGCATATTAAATGTAGAAAGCTGAAGCATTAATTTATTAGCGCGACAGACACAGTATAAATCACTAAGGAATATTATCTTAACAGTAGGCCCATAACTCGGATAAAAAATACAGTAAGTCCCACAACAGTGTAATTCCTATATGTAACTGACAGAGGGCAGCATAGCATTGGTTTCCAGTGATTAAACTTTAACTGCATTAACCTTCACAGTAACCACGTCACCGTCAGGGTTGTCAGCAGGTTAAACTCATATTTATACAAATGCAAATCTCCCATTCATATGAATCCTTCTCACACGCACTAATATAGTCAATAAATTTCAAATTTCTTGAAAAAATCACAGTTATACAGCAGAGAACTGCACCGTGGTTGCCGGCCTCAGCACAGAAATTGGGAGTATGAAAACGTGTGTGTGTGTTAAGCTCTTGGATGGCATGCAACTTTTTAATTACATATTTTAAATGTTAAAATACAAATATTAATTATATACTTTAAACAGGCAACCAAATAATGTAATACAATAATTAAACTAGCTTCAAACATACAGAAGGGTGATTTAATATATATTAAAATAATTTCGTCTTAGCGTCGCCTGGTCATAATTAGTGCTTCAGTCCCCATAAGTATTTAAGAATTAATGAGAATGTGCTTAAGGGATTAAGCTGCTCAGAGGATCTTCTTGCACTTGCTGCGTTTTTATTTTTGTCACTTTTTAATGTTGTGGGAGGTTGTGCGCGACCTTAGCTATTGGGTGGCCCGATCCGGTTGCTATCTCTCACCACTCAGCACCGCGGCTCGCATTTTGCGTGCGCGAGGAGGAACCGCGTCGTGCGTCACTCCGCCGGTTCTGCGCTCGCGCCGAAAAAGCCTCTTTGCAAAGGCGGAACAGAACTCGCGTGGCTTCCCGCCGTACGAGCCAGAGGCGTTGTCGACTGCGGGTGTCATAAGGCCACCTGCGTATCTCTGGAATCGCCCGCCGTCCAGGCAATGTTTACATCGCAGGAACGATGCTCATTGGTTGGCTCAGGTGGGATTTAATTAAGTAATTGAATTAAGTACCATTGTAACAGTATAGTAAACAACCCCTGGCAAGGAGGTCACGTACTGCCTGCTATGTGTCCCACAGGATCGTCCTGTTTCCTAGGTGACGCATACTAAATGAAGTCGTTATAAATAACCTTAATTTTATCCAAATTGAAAAGACGCTCATAATTAAAAATGACCAGTGCATCAGGTACCACATGACCGCACCCTGTAGGTGAAATCTGCAATTCCTAACGACGTGGTATATATTTTTTTATTAGTTCAACCTTGCTGGTTGAAATCCCTGATCTGCAAGGTACTGGCCCCCAAACACTCTTCCCTGGGTGCTGAATTAGGTGCCTACTGCTATGTCACGATGTCGCATTTGGGTTAAGTGCAGGGGACACATTTCGTTGTTGTGTGCTGCGGCATGTCAGCGATGACAATTAATCACTTTCACAAGATTAGACCTGGGTGGGCCTAGTAACTGTGACCACAGTCAGAATAACACCCATACTCCACCATTTTCTGGTGCTGGACAGTGTTATCTGAGGTTTCTACCCAAGCTGAAAGTCCCATTAGAAAAATCTCAATTACTGATCAAAAGTAAAATTCAGTCATCAAATGTAGTACAGTAAACCACACGTGTTAGCTGATTCACTTCATGCGATGTCTGCCTGTATAAATTATATGGTGCTTCTCTGTGTGTGTATGTGTGTGTGTTTTCTCCCACACCCCAAGGACGTACCGTTGAGGTACACTTGTGTCTCTGAAGTTCACTTAGTCCGTGATTGTGTGCCCTCGTACATGTTCCCAGATCACCGTAACATCATATTTAGATAAGCCCTTTGGGGTAAAACTGGCAGCGTGAGAAAGTGTAAAATTACGTCCGAACATCTTCTTTACTAATTATTTGTCTAATATTCTTTTTCATACTTATGAGATTCACATTCTCTGAGCGCCATGCCAGAATTCTATTAACCCAAATAAGTTAACCAACTGAAAAACATTTAGTTTGTCTAACAAATATATTAAAATGAGCACACTGATTAGGGACAGCCACGATATGTCTATCCCCTCGCTAACAAGAGCAGCATTGAACATAAAGAATCAGTGCTCTCTGACATTAAACATCCAGTATAACGTGGAGGTTTGCAGGCACGGAGGATGGAGGCGGAGCCTCTGGAAGAGCTGGCGAGGTTCGATGGTGCAGCTTTGGTGCTCCCTCGCTCCCCTCCTGTGTGGGATACGTAGCTGTCCCGTAGCTTTTACACCGATGCTCAGAATATCCTATTCCATACCACTTCCCATGAGACAGTGGAAATGTCATATCTTACAAAGAGATCTCTGAACACTGAAAGATCCCAAGATGAGCATGACCATATGTCATAATAAGACAATAGAATATGTAATTGTATTAATATATGTCTATCATACTATATAATATACAATATAATACAATATAATAATGCAACATCATTCATAGAAAAACAGCAGACGGGCACTGCATTACCCCAGCCAGTGGGAAATTGTCACTCTAGCATCAGCTAATCAAATGTTACTTTGCTTAGTGTTCCTAACCTTCAGCCTTATATTGTGGGTTGGGAACTGTGTGCATTGTGTAATTTCCACAGCCAAGGACGTGATTTGGCTCAAGGGGTGCAATGGTCTGTCCCACACATAGCCCAGGCTGGGAAAAAACAAGATAAAAAACATGAATTATGGCCAGTATCTCCTACTGATAAAGAAATGACACCTTTCGCCAAAGATAATAATCTGACTCTGAATGAAGTAGGTAGAAAGTCAGTAGGTTTGCTGTAACGATATTTTAACAGGGCTGAACCCCATTCTTGTCATACACTATAACCTTCCGTTTGTGTGCTGATAGGCACTATGGATGTCTTTCTCTTACTTGTGTGCCTTGAAGGACCTTCTCAGCCTCGGAGGCAGCTGGACAGGCTCGAGCTCGTGTGTCATGCCTCGAAGAGAATCGTGACAGACCCTGCAGTGCCATGGTACGGCAGTGTGGAGGCAGCTGGACAGGCTCGAGCTCGTGTGTCATGCCTCGAAGAGAATCGTGACAGACCCTGCAGTGCCATGGTACGGCAGTGTGGAGGCAGCTGGACAGGCTCAATCTCGTGTGTCATGCCTCGAAAAGAATCATGACAGATCCTGCAGTGCCATGGTACGCCAGTGTGGAGGCAGCTGGACAGACTCAAGCTCGTGTGTCATGCCTCGAAAAGAATCATGACAGATCCTGCAGTGCCATGGTACGCCAGTGTGGAGGCAGCTGGACAGACTCAAGCTCGTGTGTCATGCCTCGAAGAGAATCATGACTGATCCTGCAGTGCCATGGTACAGCAGTGTGGAGGCAGCTGTGAGCTGGCAATGATGTAACTTGCCATGATTAGCGATTAGCAATTAGCTGTCCCTTTGCTGGCGGGAATTGACTTCATGAGGTTGAAGTACAGATACTTTAACTTCACTTTTTACTCTTTTTCATTGTACTTTATCTAATTATATAACCAGATCAATAGAGTACATAATAGAATAGTCAGCATGTGATACAGTGGGGAGTCATGCTGTTCCTACCTGGGAGGAGCGTATAGGTGTGGCTTCCCAGTGGGACTCTGCTATCTTCAACATTACTCTATGCTACCTAGGATTGGCTCCAGATGACCCTGTACTGGATGAGCCATCAGATATATAGATGGACAATGAAGATAGATATAGAATTTATGAATCATGCACTAATAGATTCTGGCATTTATTTCCTTCCTTTAAGTTTTCTTTTAAAAACAGCAGAAAGGATTGAAATCATCATAGAAATAATGTGTCTTGATGAATGATAGAGTCAAGTTATTGTTTTATTAATAGTAATTAAAAATATCACCTCCAGCAATATGAAGGGTCTCCCTTAAGCATGGAATTCATTCACAGTGACCAGCATGGTCACAGCTGCGGATCACGTCGTTTTCAAGCTCACAAAACCATTCAGGGACCTTTTGTGCCCTGTGGGTGGGAACACTGTCATCATGGAAGGTTCCACTCCCATCTGGAGAGGAATGATTCAGCACAGATCACGTAGCATGGCTTAGGGTTTCCTGATAACTACCTTGACCTCAAATGCGCTGAGTGGAACTAAACTGTGGAAAGTTGGGTGCACACTATAACAGCATCTCCAAGAACCAATGATTCTATCTATCCATCCATCCATCCATCCATCCATCCCACTCTTTCATCTTCCTCCCCTCTCTGCTAGCCACGATGGTAATCATGGTGGGGTGTTAAGTGGCAGTGCGCTAGGGGTTGTGTTCAATACACTCTGTCATTTACTCTGATATTTCAACCTGTTTTTTTGGTCATCTGTATGACAGCTAACGTCATCGCATTGGCGCCGGGGGGGAGGTGGGGGGGATCCATTTACGTTTGCCTTTATTCACGGTGAAATTGATTTATCTGGAACACGCTTTCATCCAAATTGGTTTACAGGTCAGGGCAGACAAAAATAAGTACATTAAACGCACAAAGGGCCGAGTGAAGCAAATAATCAGTCAGCGTGGAAAGTCTTAGGTAGCTGCAGTTGCCTCCATTGTGATGTGCCGAAATCTTATGTATAACTAACAGCATATATATACATGGTGAACCTTTTTAAGGTGCAGTTAAACTCTGTACTGGAATCAGAACTCAAATCATAAACAACATGCAAGAATAGTGACCCCATTACAAATTCAATAACTGTTCCTGAAGGCACACGTTCAGGTAGATAATGGAAAATACTGGATTAAACATATGTATACAAATACAGAGTGAACACATGAATGCAGTCAATTCAACCTATACATGCTGAGTTCCTAAGTATGAATTAAAAGAAGTGAAATAGGCTGAAAAAATCTTTTATTTGGTAATAAAAAAAATGCCTTGGCTTCTGGGCCAGCCAGCCGTCTGTCCTGAGGTATTCCTGTACACTGCACAGACCCACTTTCAGCACCCTCTGTGTTTCTGTGGGAAATACTTTTCTCTGGTCTCACTGCCCCTTTAAAACCCATCGCCCCTTTAAAAATATGGACGTAATATAAAAATATCTGTGCTGATAAGATTTCACCGTATGGTGCTGGAGGAATTAGATCATTTCTATTTAAGGTAACAAATCTAATTACCATTATCACATATTGGCAATTGTATTTTTACACTGGAATAACTGAATGTGGTTTTAGTTAATAATTATACATTAATCTGAAAACTTGTGTAATTAGCATTGTCCGAGATTGCTTTGCCATGTAATACTTGACTGCAGTCCAAGTCGGCACACGAAAGGTAGCCAGGCCATGCAAAGGAACTCCTTTTTATATTTTCTGGCACAAGAGGTTGTTGCTCCTAATATTAACATTATGGGAAAGAATTTGCATAGTGAATTTTCAATGCAAAGTTAATGAAAGGCAACTATTGCGGGAACATGCTCATACCAGCAACTGTACATTTAATAAATGTGCCTTTGCTCGCTTATATATGTATAAATTAAAATGCTAATGTGGCTATGAATTATTCATAATAAATAATCGTTATGATCCTTAATTATACAAGGCCACATTGTAAATTGTGTAATTTGTGTTGGTATATTGTTATAATATTATTTTATGATAAAAAAAATTCTCCACTTGACATTCAGGGAGGGATTTAAAGGTCCATATATAATGTTATTATTGTATATATAGTGTTTTGAGGTATGTCATAAGCATTGATTAGTCAGAGTGTTAATGAAAAATGCTGTGTGACTCCTCTAGGACCAGGATTCCCCAGAAAGCTGTTTCATCATCTTCCCGCATATAACAGGATCTCTCTAGAGCTGTGGCCCTCGAGTCTGGTCTCGAGTCTACATACAAAAGGTCAGTTTTGACTCAGACTCAAACCCTTGTCACTTGAAAACACTTCTGGAGTTCATGTCTGCAGCCTGTATGCAGCTGTGCCCCCCCTATTTTCTACATTAGCTTCACTGTTTTTCCAGCATTGTGCTCCCACCCACGGAGTTAACTCCCATCCTCATCATATCTGCCAAGTCAGAAATGATCTGGTTCGCATATATAGACCATAAGGAGTTTCTGTGAAAGACATCCGCTATAAAGAAGCACACTGCGAAGTGCAAATGTTGCAAAAATTTCTTACTTGAAAATAATGATCAGGTCTTAGGTCATTTTAAAGAAATAATTTAAACGTAAAAAATTGAGATATTTTTTAAATGTGTAGTTTTTGAATTCAGGTTTGTGGTCTAGTACTGAACTTGTGTTTTTCTGAACTCAGATGTCCAGCTCTGGTAATGGACATGCTCTCATCTCGGACCTGCCCCCGTTGGACTCGGTCTTGACTGGAACTTGACTAAAGTGGACTAAGAGTGGAACACAACACTGCCACTCTCTCATAGCACTTGATGTAATTACCCCGCATTATATACGATTTATACAGGCAAACATAACTTGACACAAGAAATGAATCTGCATCTTTGCCCCCTGTTGCCTCATTATCATCTGTTCTTGTTTCTTCCTTCTATTTTCTGTGCCCACGTGACCTATTCAGGGTCACAGAGCCTATTGCAGTAACTACTGCTGCAAGGCAGGGAATAACTCAGGATGGGGACCCAACATCTCAGGACACAAACGCTAGCCACACCTATGGACAATCGGGTAACTCCAGTTCACCTTGGCATGTTTTTGGACTGTGAGGGGGAAACAGTAGAACACAGAGGAAATCCAATGACATAGAGAGACCATGCAAACGCCAAACTCAAAGCCAGCCTGGGGACTCAAACCCTTGTCCGAGATCTGTGAAACAACAGTACTAACCACTGTGCCCAGCTCTTCCAATTCTTATAGTCATATTAAAAATGTATATAGACCTGCTTGTAAGGACTTACCCTCTATATAAACAGGCAAATGAAAACATACCTCACTAGTTTGCAACATGTTTATTGACAATTGCATATAATTAAAAATAATTGCAAACGACAGCAAATAAATAATGTGTGTAAGTGTGTCTATAGCAGCCTAAATTCAGCCCCTTAAATGCTGCACATCCAGGAAGAGAGCTCAGTACTCTGACCTGAAACATCTGGTTTGAATTTCGAGCGTGCTGGGCCCCCATGCTCTTCCAGTTTCCAGATGTTTCCAATCAAGTGTCCTCCAGGAGACTGGCCCCCTCCTACCCCCTTCACCGCCCATCCTCAGGGCCTCCAGACGGCAGTCAGGGATGGGGCATGTTCCCTTTCTTGAGCCCCATTCCTCCAAACCATTGTATTAGATGCCTTTCAGAAGAGGTCACCCCCCCCTTGCCACATTAAAAAGCAGAACTTTCAGACCAAGCATGTTATCGGTGATAAATCAGAGCTACAGATTTTTTTTCATCACATTGAAAAATGAAATCCAATTGAAATTTTTTATGAATAAATTGCCCATTTTTTGGACCCTCTATCCTTTCTCATCTCAATACAATGGCCCATAGTACACATTCAAAATATCAAGACATATCTTTCATTCATATTCCTAAAGCAAGTATTTCTATTATTACGAAACTGTTTATGGAGTCTTTGCAAAGGGTTGGGTTATCTTGTGAATTTTTCAAATTTTTTTCAATGTTCGTAACTACGGAAATTTTCCGCGAGCATGTGGGCAAGATGGAGAGACATCTGTATTTACGTGATGACACTATTAATAAAAGTAAAAAAAAAAGAAAGGACGCGTGAATCTTTAATATTATCAAGAACCTTTTCTAACAGATGGGCCACACCCCGCTTTCTGGGTCAGTCCCTGCTTGCAGCTTAAATCAGCCACAGGTTCCTAGACGAAAAGGGGGGGGGGGGGGGGGGGGGGGGGGGGGGGGGGGGG
>JABFEB020000060.1:27508053-27521995 GCA_019775895.2 Stomatorhinus ivindoensis | reverse complement strand
ATTTCGTACGCCCTATCACACGGCGTATCGCGCGGCATTTCGTACGCCCTATCACACGGCGTATCGCGCGGCATTTCATACGCCCTATTACACGGCTTACCGCGCGGCATTTCACACCGCATATCGCTAGCTGAGGAACAGATCAAAGTTCAAAGTTTGATGATTGCTGGATGTGCATTGTTATTTCACCATCGTAAAAGTCAAAATACCATAAAACAAGGAGCACCTGTATACAGTATGATATAGCCATTAGTGCGCGCACACACGTACATTCCTGCATATAACCAGACATCAGTTTCTTATCTTTAATTCACAGCAAATGATCATTTTTACCCATTTATGCATTCTGGGATTCCACCCAGAGACATCCCTGTTAAGTGATATGATGGAAGCGTTGTCCTGAGACTTGAACCATCAATCTATATTGTCAGGAATAAGTTACCCATAATCCCATGTCCTCTATCTTAAAGTCCCCTTTCATCCATATTATATTTTACCTCTTAGCTCCAATTAAAGCCTATTTGTTACTTGTTGTCAAGATTTTCATTAATAATAAGGGCTTACAAAGAGGGACAATTCAAATCAGATCCCGCCTTCTGTAGTTACTTGGACCCCTCCTCTACAATCTGATTGGTTATCTCACTGAACCAATCATTTTTCATTGTTTCCTCAGAACATTAATCTCCCACGAGCAGCTGAAAAGCAATACGTCTGACACTCTTGTAGTTTCCCACAGGAAACGCCCATAAAAATGCGCCCAATATTGGGGAATGCCATGGAATAGGAACCACTCCTCATTATGAGGTGTGATGCAGAGCCCAAGAGGCAGAATTCGCTCTGAACATTCATGTTATGTAAGGCGCTTATAGTACCATAGTACCAGCACTGATGTCTATAAAGGAACTTTATTATCACACAATTAAATGAAAACATGCCCATTTTGTTGCCATGCAATGTTAAAGACAACCACACTCTACCCAAGGCAGGACTCAAACTCATAGGTGCATATTCGGGGTGGGGGGGGTTAAACTAACCACTGAACCACCACAAGATCAATATGTCAAAGACACATTTCATAAATGAAATTATGTGTAAATACAGCATTCATTTTCTCCTGTCAAACAGACCTTCCAACAAAAGGACACCCGCTCAAAGAAGCCATTTTGGTTATTATTTAATTTGCTTATACCATTAACATCCCATAATAGATCCAGAACCTTAGATTCACAGAAATATTCTGCTGGGTCCTGCTGATCATTACAAAGAAGAAAGTGTGTCATTTTTACCTATTTAATAATGTGCCTTTATTTAGAATGCATACTCATCATCGCTGACCACATCATTCTTTGTCATCAGACATGATAGAGCATGGTCTTGTCAACACTGGAAAATAAAGTCAGCTTTCTATTTATCAAATCGTGTGTCGCAAGGAATGTAAAGCAAGAAATGCACAGCACTGAAAAAAGAAGCCATGGATAGGAGATGCACACATGTGAACATCATCTTTCCTGAAGAATACATGAGCTTTTAGCATAGAAACACAGAAACCGATTTAAAAGCTGCAATATGCCGTGCAGATCTCATATATGAATGGACAAGGCGCAAAAAGTTAAAGCTAGAAGAAGAACGCAGACGTATATTTTAATATAGATAATGTGATACTTAGAAATATAAATGTGAAGACATAGGTGTTGATAGAGAGTACAGAAGAGCTTTAGTGGGCAAAGCACTTTTATGACCAAATAAACAGTGGAAAAGCCTCTTTCATAGTTTGCAGGTTCTCATAAAGTTGGTTCCAAGCCTAAGAGTTCAGCACTGAAGCCGGACAGGCGAAGCTACTATCCAGTGAAAGTACCTGGTGAGAAATCAGATCACAGGGAAGAGCTGAGGCTCAGCTGAAAGTGAGGCCCAAGGCGGAGAATGCCAGGAGGGGGGTCAGCCAGGAGGGGGGTCAGCCAGGAAGTGTCTCAGTTCGTGTAGCAGCCGGCCCAGGGAAAGGAGGTGATTATCTATAGCACAGTGTCAGTGCTCCTCTCTGTCAGTAGCACTCGGAGGGGTTAATACTTATAATTCAAGAGCAGTTCTGCTGCAGCACTGTAGCAACACATGGAAACCATAGATGTAAACTGCGTTATCTTAGGAGCTGAGGGTTGCACTGGCATTTAATTTAATTAGAAGAATCAGAGGCTGGTTATTCTCATATTTTGCCATCGCGGAAAATCATCTGCACAATACTGTGTGACAAAATGTCAATATACATTCCTATGTACGGTTGACACGTTGATTTTATGAGAGCAGCTTTGCTGTGCAAGGTAAACAAAATGCAACTTCCTGCAGACAGACAGGAAATAAACAGACGTAGGAAGCTGCCATCCTAGTTATGGGCAGCCGAGCGGCAGGTGGGAGCTGCAGACTCTCAGGATCCGATGCTACTGGGGGTTTCTGAAGCAGCTGCAGGGAGGAGATGGATGCCATTGCTGCAGAGTGGGGGTCACAGGCATGGAGTTGGCTTCTATGAAGGGGATTGGTTAGGAGTTTAGTCAGGCTCGGTGGGCTTTAGTGGTTTAGAAATCAGGGCAGGCATTTGTTTGTAAACAGTCTGAATGGTTTACAAAGGGCAGGGAGAACTATACATGTGTATTAATGGGATTCTTTTACTTTAATGTATTTTATTTCTTTTTTTTATTTTGTTCCACCAGTAAATTTTTTTTACTTTTTTAACTGGACATCTGGAAAAGGAAAAACATGCCAAAAGCATCCTGTTGTGTAAATTAGTTGTTGACAGGTTTGGCAGTTTGTGTCATGCTTGTCCAATTGCGTAATGTATTAAAGATAAATAATTTATTGTATTGGCTGAGTCCTATTGCCATACAAATCCCAATGTTTGAACATGTCTTTGTTGCGTTAATCATGTCAGGAAGACTTCACTAATGAAAACATGTCCAGAGGCTCCAAAAATCCATTCAGCCTCTTTCCTTTACAGAAGAATTTTACCAGGTCCAGAGAGAGTCTTTACAACAGTGCCTGTCAGTATTAATCATTGTTGCAACCCATATGCTGGGCCATGAAGTCCCGTAACCACCATTTTATTTTTGAATTACTTACACACTATATCTCAAAGGCACACTTATAGTGAAAAACAAAGTTGTTTTGTAATAAAAGAAAGTGTGATTTCTCAGCAGATGCTCGTGACACATGATGGAACTGGAAAACTTTTTTCTGTGATCTCTGAATGGGATTCCGATCATATTTCAGAGTGTTTTAAAGGGCGTTGGGGCATTGTGGTTGCCATGGAAATGCCTAACTCCCAACTATGAAAAGTGTCCCAGCGAGCACAGCATATATGCACCAGTTAATTGTGTTAACCGCTAAAAGACACAGCCTATCATGGCTGATGAAATGGGCTTCGTTTCTTGGTAGAAAGTCTAGCAGTTAAAATAAAGTTGTCAAACGGTTTCATGTACATTTTTAGACCTATAATTGGTCAAATTTTGCCCCTGAACTGCAGGCTGGATCATTACTAGCATTTGCACAAGAAGAAATACTGATAAAATAGTCAGAAAAATTCTGAAACCGGTTGATGAGATCTGCGAGTTTCCAGTGGAATTTTCTGGAATTGGGTGCAGATAATCGGAAACAAGGACATTATATCAAACATGATATAATAACTCCAAACAACGGCTTGTATGTCTTTTAACGACACTATCCAAAACTTTAGATTGGTTAATTAAGACATTATCCCCTGTGTTGAATCCATTCCTCAAGGCTTCTCTGACAGTAATGCAGAATCAATATTTGTATTGGAGATCATGCCTTTTTATAGTGCAGTACATCGTAATAATATGAAGTTCAATCATGGGTCTTGGTTGATGAATGACTGCAGGTTGTGTTGGAGTGAAATGGTTTGCAGGCTAAATGTGACACCTGAAGATGAGTCATGCTTCCCTGCAGAAGTTTTAAGCAAAATAAATTACAATGAAGAGATAAACTGATGTTCAAAGAGTACCTTTCACTACTCTTGTTACTGTACTTTTAAAAAAATTAGCTCATTTCGCATGTTTGCCCGTGGAAAGTCGGATATTTGCTGAAACGGTGGGGAGCTGGACATTCCCGCGGGGGGTCTGCTCCTCTGCACCGCAAATTAGCTTCCCTAAGCACTACGCAACCTGGCAGGCAGCGGGAGTCCAGGCTGCTTCTTGGTTAAAAGGCAGTGTACTCCTTTCGTCTCCAGTGAGTAGGCTAGATAAGGCGCATATGGCAAAGGGCACAGCTGCAGATTTAAACTTCCCTATGTTGTTGTCTTGGTTATTGAATCACGGTAAAACTTCAAGTAAATCCGTCTCAAGTTGTTGAATTTTCCCTTAATGTCTGAACTGAAAAGTCTTTTCCATCCCATGATTCTTACTACATTATTCTAGTACTACATATTACATTATATCTGTATCAAATTCATAATTTATTCATATTTACATCTTACATAAGTGTTCCCTGACCAGGTATTTCACGCACTGCCATGTCTGTTTTCAAAGAAAATGTAGCGTCAGCAAGTTCTTCAGAATCCATTTAAAGTGACTTAAACTGCACTGAAGGTATCAGAGCCCTAACCTCCCTTTAATTCAAACGGCCGTGTGCAGTTTTGACGGAGGAGTACCTCGAGGCTCATTTGACCTCTCACGCCCTACAACTATTTGAGCAAAGAAGTGGATCCACATTTTTTGAAAGTAAGAACTGCTGACATCCAAAACTGTGAAGTATGTTTTTTTAAAAAGCATTATGAACAATCACAGAAATTGTGTAATACTATGTTGTGTAATATTATGTATTATATTATATATTGTATTGTTCAGTTTCTTTTCAAAATGTCTCCTCCCAACTTAATAGAGAAGTTGTTCGTAGATGTTTATATAATATTGATACAAATTAAAAGCGGCTTTTGTAGAACTAGTTGCGAATAATAAAGATGGCAGAGTCTCAGTCCTACAGAACAGCCACAGTGAATTTATTAAGCATTACTGTTGATTTTTTTTATAAGTGTGATCCAAAGTACAGCAACAAGATGGATTTTGGACCTGGAAACAGTATCAGAGCTGGCCTTCACAAACTTATCTGGAGCAAGGAAAATCCAAACTTTTCCCCCCCTAAAAGACAGACATTTTAACTCCCTACATCCTGAATTTGCAGTGGTCAATTAAAGTTCATCATATCTCTGTCTCTGTTGATCTTATTTCCTCTGAATTTTATTGATTTTGATTTTGTTTTAGCTCGCTGTGGGATTATGGACGGGACATAAACAAATAGGTCTTCCTGATGGTCAGGTTTTTGGAAACCGTGGTCACCTAAATCTGGTCCTTTTTATTTATTCTACACTAGTGGCTAAAATTGTGGACACGCTTCAAATGTTAATACATTCCAGAACGTTATTCAACTGTTGCTCCAGCAATTAATATACTCATCTAATGAATGATATTTGTTACATTCTTTGATTGTTTATAAACATTACTGCCAATATTTGTATAGCGAATTTAAATAGTAAAGCCAAAAATTCTAGGTGTTTCCACAATTATGGCCACTAGTATATATCAGTGAAATGTATTAGATGTTGTTTTCAAATTCATGGTGAAAACATTAATATGATCTGCAAGTTTAATCTGAAACTATAACTTTACTTTAACATTAAACATTTAAAAAGCAGATTGCATTGTTCCCCAATGCTTCCAAGGTTGTGCGCCCAAATCCTACCTCCATTAATGTTGAGGTTGTATGTTCTCCTGCTACTATAGCTTCCAGCTACAGTCCAAAGACATGCAGTTGAGTGAAGCGGTGACTATGAATCACCTGTGATTGACTGTCATCTCACCCAGGACGTCACCTACACTGTCCCCTAAGTATCCTGTATCACTGTCACCCTGTACTGGATAGGCAGTTTTGGAAAGGTGAATGAATGGACTTCCAAGTTCAGCAATGTGAATTAAAATGATATATAGTGGGTCTTAAGTAAACTTCTACATTAAATTCACTGAGGGTGTGAAACCATGGGAAACGTATGCCACTAATGCAGCAAAACACCCAGGTATTCATCCACTGTGGACTACAAGTTAATCTCGATTCATACTAAGGTCCACAAATCCCTCTGGAACCAAAGCGAGAACGAGATTCCAAGCAAAATTGTAATTCATCGCTATGAGGAGTCGTGTTTGTCTGCGGTTGAGATGCTGTGTAATGGAAATAGAGCAGAGTGCTCATTGTTTCAAGATGATGAACCCAGTTTAACCTAACCCAACCCAGCCCCAAACAAAACAATCTGATGTTGAGCAACCCCCCCAGTGAAAATGAATAATGTGTTTAACCATAACAAACCATTGGGATGAGAATAAAGCTCACATCTCCTTTGTCCAAGTACAATACTGAGCAGAAAGATACATCAGATAATTTTATGTATAGTGGGGGTGGGGGGTCTTTGTCATACCTATATGATAAATCAAAGTATTTCCTTGATGCATTTCTTTTCTCTTTCCTTTTTTTTCGGGTAGGTTTGGAATTCATGCCCGTGTCTGGATGGTTGTGGGTTAAAATCCCACAGTCATCTGAGTAATTATGTTCCATAAGACCACTGAGTAGGGCACTTAATTCCAACTGCCCCAGGGACGTGAACTGACCGTGCACTCTGACCCCCAGCTTTGGTCTCAGCAGAGTATGTGTGTTCGTGTTTTTCATGGGGAGAGAGATGGAATATGTGAAAACGCCCACTTCCCCACAGGGATCGATAAAGCTCACTTTTATCCAGAGTTTATTTTGGACCTCATATTCTTGCTTCATTGCATCTATGCTTTGCCTAATAATACCATCATAATTTTATAAGCTACAAGGATAAAATCTTATTAAAATGACAGGAATGACTAAACATGAATCAACTGGAAACAGAAGGCACTTTATTTAAACAGACATGTATAAAATGCAAAACAAAAATATGTCTCAGCTGGGATGAAATGTGCCCGTAGTTTAACTTTTTATCCAGAAAATATTTCAGAAGCGAACTCAGGGTTTCAGCTTACCCCACTCTCAGCTGCCTGTGTTTTGAAGTTTGTAACAATAAATTCCAGCTGTATTATAAAAGACCCTCTGCACCGTCGAGGCCTGGTTAAGCTGGACTGGCCAGGAGACCAGCACACAGCAGGCCTGATTATCCTGATGCCTCCTAGAACTCCATCACCACTGTCCCCAGGACTGGATCAGGGCCAAAGTGCAAAGCAGTTTTGCTCGCCTTACAGGAATTAACCTCCGGCTAACATCTTAAAGGGGATGACTGCAGTCAATGACGCACGAGCACTGAGCCCTCTCAAGTCAACTGGCAAGACTAACTGAATGGGTCTTCCCTCAGGATGACTCTTCAGCCGACTCTGTTTCCTTTTTCTCTGTAGGGGAGGGGAAGATGAGCAGATGAGTGGTGGGGGGGGTGGGGGCAAAACCCAGGATGTGAGGTTTCCAAGAAGACATCACTAAAATGTATGAGCACTAAAATACCTAGGTATTCATTCACACCACTCATCATATTATTTGCTCCCAGGATACTCCATGAGGCGGCTTTAAACATGCCTCTGGATCCTCCAGATAGCCATGCGACTCCGGCCTCAGCGGGATGCAAATAGATGGAGGTGAAAATGACTTACGACGGCAGTATTATTTTGTACTCGGAGGCTCTGATGAGTGATCCCCGGCTTTAATTACATGCAGAAACCCGTCTTTCCCTGGCTCATCTGCTATTTATCACACCAATGCCTTCGTTTATCACCTTCCTCTTGCATTTCTTATGAACCTGCGAGAATTGCCCCAACCTACCCCCCCAGCCAATCAGACTGGACCAATCTGAGACGATTATCTCAGACTGAAGCTCACAAAGTATTAATGAATAATCTCCAGCAAGCTTTACGATTTCACTAGTTGTTTGGAATGGTAATAGTTAGAGGGGGGAAAAGCCCACCTCACTCACACATATGTAAATTAAATAAAATGCCCCGTAATTATTCCTTAGCTGACAGTGCTAAATTGATATCGGGGCCAGTCAAGATCCAGACAATCAAGCAGTGCCAAAATTCCTCTCATGCTTCACATATTAATATCGTAATTAATACAAAACTTATCTAGTGGGCTGTCTTGGATATCACCAGTCCATTAGATTTGCAAGTGTTCTGTCCATCTCTGCCAGTGGGAAGTGCCAGAATGCGTTTTAAAGTAGGCTGAAACCAAACACCTGAACAGATAAGTAATCCATTATGATTTGGACGTGAATGACTTTATTTTGGAGATTAATGGCACATATCCAGCGTAATAAATCAAGCAGCTTCACCACTGGGATGTGTTCATCCCAATAGGCTTGCTAGCAGTGACAGAACCTCCTCCACAGGTAACTGTGTGAGTGAATGATGTGTGTGAATGGTCTATGAGTGAATGATGTGTGTGTGTGAATGATGTGTGTAAGTGAATGATGTGTGTGAATGGTCTATGAGTGAATGATGTGTGTGTGAATGATGTGTGTAAGTGAATGATGTGTGTGAATGGTCTATGAGTGAATGATGTGTGTGTGTGAATGATGTGTGTAAGTGAATGATGTGTGTGAATGGTCTATGAGTGAATGATGTGTGTGTGTGTGAATGATGTGTGTGAATGGTGTGTGAGTGTGTGTGTGTGTGAGTGTATGGTGTGTGAGTGAATGGTGTGTGTGTGTGAATGATGTGTGATAGAATGGTGTGTGTGTGTGTGAGTGAATGGTGTGTGTGTGAATGGTGTGAGTGTGTGAATGGTGTGAGTGTGTGAATGGTGAGTGTGCCCTGTGATGGGTTGGTGCCCCATCCTGGGTTGTTCCCTGCCTTGTGCCTGTAGCCTCTCAGTTTTGTCTCGGTCTCGGATATAGAGCACTCTGGGTTTTATTTTTAGACCAGTCAGGACTACTCATAAAAACCCATAATATTTATCAGAGTGGCTTAATATACATTTGTTTGTTTACGATTAGAAAATGTGTTGATTTTCGCACCTATTAATCTCAGGCTCGTGACTTTGGATAGGTGTAACGCACAAACATGAATCGCATATCGTGAGAAT
Source organism: Stomatorhinus ivindoensis (assembly GCA_019775895.2). Lineage (NCBI taxonomy): Eukaryota > Metazoa > Chordata > Actinopteri > Osteoglossiformes > Mormyridae > Stomatorhinus > Stomatorhinus ivindoensis. The sequence continues at coordinate 27,512,899 of JABFEB020000060.1, read as the reverse complement.
CCAGAGAAATTATTCAATCCGTTCGTCCAAGTTGCAGCGTTGTGCGCTGAAATATTCAAGAGTAATCCTATGCGCTATTACGCATACATGTGAATCATTTTCCGCGAAATAGCACCCCTTATAATCCATAAAACATCAATCTTATTCACATTAGACAGTGTGAATGCCCATATTCGCTTACGGAATGATTCACTACTCTTCTTGGAAGAAAAACATTCATTTTAGAATTTACTTAATATAAGCATATAAATAAGAGGATAAAGACTCAAAAATAGATTGGACTTCTACTATAAATAACAAAACGCAACGTTGTATTTATTGGAAAACAATTATTTGATAGTTTCGTAATGTTAATTCACAAAAGTTTATAAATGAATGTTTAATGTCGAGCTCCGTCAAAACAGTTTAAGTAAAACGTGCCCATGTAGTAACTGGAACACCTCCTACATGTAAACACAACGTGCTACAGCATTGGTTTGTTGTTTAAGGCTGAAACGCCGACTTCAAGTTTCCTTCTCAAATGTCGCTTTACCTACTATAGCGTATATATGCGAAAAAACGATAACTATAAACATTCAGCATTAGACTCCAAAACCATCTGACTGTGTTTATTCAGTGGATGATAAACTAAACAATGCTTTTCTATTCCAATTTCTCTCTGATGTTATAAAGCAGGGGTGTCAAACTCCAGTCCTGGAGGGCCAGAGCCCTGCACAGTTTTTTGGTTTACTGTCATTTAACACACCTGGTTCAACTCCTTGTTCTAGTTACCACACAGCTCTTGAGCTGAGTCATTTGTGGTAGAATAGGAAAGAACTAAGCTGCACAGGGCTGTGGCCCCCCAGGACTGGAGTTTCACACCCCTGTTATAAAGTAATAATAAAAAATATAAACACATGCATTCCTCTCTATCAGATCATTTCAACAAGTTACCAAATGGATGCAAAATCAAACATATTCATTTCCGCCTGGCACTATGCATTCCTTCACAATATTAACCCATAGAAAGGTCCCCAGTGAAACTCCTGTATTCACCCATCATAGAGACTCTAATCTCAACATGTATCAGATTATATTTGTAGTGCCAGTGCAGATTTTTGTATTCGATGATACTAAATACTGAGAAATTTCAAAAGGAGCAAGTCATTTTTCCTCATAAGAAGGGTGATATCAGAACTGTGTCAACATTTACTCATCAAATTTTGACATAATTGAGTAACCCAGACTAAACCATAAAGCATATGTGGCTAACCCATGTACATTCAATGTAATAAGGGTAAAATCAAATGGATGGAATAACGCTCAAAAATGGATAGGGCTCAAAGGGTTAACACAGTACTGTGATTGGGTGTAAAACAGCCTGCTTCAAAGTTCAAATGCATAATAATGTGTGTCTTATTTGAAAAATGTTACATTTGTACAGAAGCATTTATATTGAAAATTTCAGAAAAAATCTCCATGGTTCAAATTATACTGTGGCACAAATTTTAGGCCATTCTGCCTAGCCCCAAGATGGTTTTGGTCTTGTCTTGGTCACTCCCTGCTTTGGTTTTGATCTTGTCTTGGTCACTCCCTGCCTTGGTCTTGTCCCGGTCTCGCCCTGCCTTGGTCTTGGTCTTGTCTTGGTGTTGCCCTGCGTTGGTCTTGGTCTTGTCTCAGTTTAGGTGGTCTTGACTACATCACTAGTACAAAAACAGCTAACCTGTGAGTTACACAGGTTTCTGTGAGTTTCTGCGATTTCTCGGTAAGCTCCAAAAACGATACCGTTTAGCGTGTATGTACACCTTTCACTCCTTTGCTGTATATGATCGAGAATGTTCCCCTGCCTAATGGGCTTGTAATTTCTCTGAAAGTCTCACCATCACCATCAATTTACCTTTAAAAGGCAGAGTGACGTTAAAGACTGATGCAAGCTGTGCCCACAGCTCGCAGCTGTTAGTGTTGCTCAGACGGGCGGCTGGGGTCACCCATTAAAGAAACGTGTGATGACTCTTCTGAGTATTATCGCTTCTGCTGATGAAATCTCACTTTTATGGGAAGCAGAGCCAGGGTCTGCTGAAGATCTGCTTCGGGTTTCCATGCCATCTTCTCAGGTGGTCTGAATGGAAGTTTTCACTCATAAAGAGTTTGTATAAGATGTCCTATTCAGCTCTGGCTCTCACTCTCATATGGGAGGTTTTTATTAGCAGATGTGGAATCTCAAGCTTCCTTGAGATCAACACAAATTTGAAATGATGGATCTCATGGCTAAACCTTTCCTAGTCATCTAGTATGCAGATATTCAGTCCAGCTGAACTATTAATTAATTGGACTGGGCTAAAATATTCTATGAATTGTTTGCGCTCTCATAATGTTAAGCAAACTTTGCAAACCCAGTCCAATTCAGTTATGAGTACTTATGCTATTTTATTTGTCATTTAAGAAACTAGCAATTTTTTTACATTGTTCAATGTATCATAGTTTCTTAAATCAACTGTGTAATGGTTAATAACACAATAACTTTGTACTTGAAATTACTCTCATATTAATGAACCGGAAATGCGTCTATTAATAGAACTACTATTTAGTCTTGGGTGGTATAATGACAGCACAACATACAGTGTTATTTCCGTTCCATGAAACTGAATCTTGTGGGATTTCAAAGTAGCATCGCTGTCCTGAGTGTGATATCTGGACAATATCAAAAATTAGATGTCACCTACAACTGTTAAATATTTTGGGTATATATGACCCAAGCTACCGTCCTTAATTAAAAAAATTCTTTGTTGCTAAGACCAAAAGCCAGTCAGTAATTCAGAAATTGCTTGCTGCTAAACTACAAATACCAGCCTTCATGTACAAACATGTAAGCCAAGTGTGTAATAGCCCCGGTTTAAGTGGGTATTATGCATTTTTAAATGCACAGCTGAGGAGAGAAAGTATGTATATGTACACTATATGAACAAAAGTATTGGGACACACCTCTTAATCATTGAATTCAGGTGTTTCATTCAGACCCATAAAATCAAGCCATGCAGTCAGGTTTGCAAACATTTATGAAAGAATGGATCATTCTGAAGAGCTCAGTGAATTCAAGTGTGGTACCTTTGCCATAAGTCAGTTTGTGAAATTTCTTCCCTGGTAGATATTCCACAGTCAAATATATTAAGTGGCAGACAACAGAAAGTAACAGAGTGGGATCCCTGAGCACTGAGGTCCATAGTACATACAAGTCGCCAACACTCCGCTAACTCCAAGCTTACTCTGGAATTAACCTCAGCACAAAAACTGTGAACTTCATGCAATGGGCTTCTATGGCAGAATAGCTGCATGCAAGCCTCACATCAACAAGTGCAATGCCAAGTGTCAGATGGAGTGGTGTGAAGCACGCCGCCACTGGGCTCTGGAGCAGTGGAAACGTGCTCTATGGAGTGACAAATCATACTTCTCTGCCCGATAGTCTGTTGGACGAGTCTACGTTTGGTAGATGCCAGGAGAACATTACCTGCCTGACTGCATTGTGCCTACTGTATAGTTTGATGGAGGGGGGAATATGGTGTGAGGTTGTTTTTCAGGGGGGCCCTTAGTTTCAATGAAGGGAACTCTTAATACTTACCAAGACATTTTTGACAATTTTACGCGTCCAACTTTGTGGGAACACTTTGGCGAAGGCCCTTTTCTGTCCCAGCATGACTGTGCCCCAATGCACAAAGCAAGGTCCATAAAGACATGGTTGGGTGAGTTTGGTGTGGAAGAACTTGACTGGCCCACACAGAGCCCTGACCTCAACCCCATCAAACACCTTGGGGATGAATTAGAATGGAGAATGAAAGCCAGGCCTTCACTTCCAACATCAGTGCCTCATCTCACAAATGCTCTTCTGGAGGAATGGGCAAAAACTCCCACAGACACACTTCAAAATTTCATGGAAAACCATCGTAAAAGAGTGGCAGCTGTTATAGCTGCAAAGGGGGGACCAGCTCCATAGTGATGCCTATGGATTTAGAATGGGACGTCATAAGAGTTCCTGTAGGTTTAATGGCCAGGTGTCCCAGTACTTTTGTCCATATAGTATATATTCTTTCAACCATTTTCTTATTAATTTAGCCGAGTTTAAGCTGCATCATGGAAAAAGCTCGACTTAGTTGCCTTTTACTGATTATTAAAACTGGACTTGCATGCCATCCAGTTTAAGCAGATTAAACAGAAATGCAAACAGAAATGCAAAGTGTCAGCAGTCTATAATGTAAAAACATGCAGGAAACAGTGCAGCTTTGAGTTACATCCAGCGGGCTGACCAAAAACCCACAATACCACTGTTATTTTTAAATTTCAAGCACCTTTTTATTGGCAGAACTTCTTTCTACTCGACATATCAATCAATTAATATGCTGAAAATCCACTCATTATGTTTTCTGGCCACTTGGGAAAGGTTGCTCTAACAATAATAAAGTATTAATTGAATTAAGCTGAATAGGCTGCCTTCGATCCCTTATAAACAAAGTCAGGTTGAGGCAATACAAAAGAATGCCCTCACTGTAAGAAACTTCCTCACCTTGGCCTGGGCCTTGCAGCGTAGACATCCCATAATAATATTCATAGACGCATAGCAGAAGGCTGGATGGGTGGGCATCTGCCGCAGGACTATGGGGTTATTAATAAATTAAATGTATAAATCGACTCTGCTGCTCTGAAGTTTCAGGGAATCACCGACTCTCCCTGCAAGCGCATTTCTGACAGCGCACAATGTTGAGGTCATCGCTTTCCAGCGAGCTCTCCCCCTGATTTAAACTTTTCAGAAAGGGAGGGTTCTTGCATACCGGATAAATGAGGACAGAATGGGGGGGGGGGGGGGCAATATAGATTA
>JABFEB020000060.1:27460008-27470271 GCA_019775895.2 Stomatorhinus ivindoensis | reverse complement strand
AATTGGGGGGGGGGTTGGGGGGGGGGGGGGGGGGGGGTGTCAAATGAAGCATATCACTTTGAAAATGCTGTTGTGTGTTGTGTTCACGTCCCCCAAGCTGCGGGACCGCAGGCTTTGCAGCTGATTTCCTGTCGGGGGGATTGTCCTCCACAACTCAAAGGTGGGGGGCAGCTTTCTAGCCTGGGGGCAGGTTTGGGGGCCAGCCCAGTCATCATAACCACCTCGGACCCTCCGAAGGGCGTCTCCATGAATGCGATGAGGAGGTCGTTTTGAGAACTGTACTGGTGCCTGCGTGCATTTTTCCCCCTGTGATTTTAACCTACCGATGATAATTATATTTTAACTAGCCTGTCTGCTGAAAACCCTCAGGGACGCTCAAATTTCTGCGCCCTGTATGCTGCTAGAGATTTGGGTTTTTCAGAAACCCATAAGCTTTTCAATATTGCTGCCAACTATACAGACAGGCAGCACCAAAGCCACCTAAAGAGCATCCAGATGTAATCTTTCGAGGGGAGGGGGCCTGGAGCTCAACTCTGCTCTTCAAGCCCAGTGAGTGTCCTTGTCCTCTGTGAGCAACGTTGAAGGTAAGGCAACCAGAGCGTGTATCAGCCTTTGGCTGTGATAGAAAGCTCGGCCCTCCCCCAGATTCCGCACCCCCCCCAGCATCCCTCGGGGGTCCTACTGTAAAAGGCATCAGGACGCTGCCACCACATCAAACTAGCATATGCATCACTGGGCTCTAGTATGCAAAAAAATCCCACACAGTAATATTCCGGGTGCTTTTTTGTGGGGGGGGGGGGGGCTATACTTTTAATTGTAGCATCCTGATGCCACCTTGTTTGGGAGCGAAACCTCTTCTGCCTGCATATTTTCTATTTCATGCTGTGAAGTTTGTAAATATATTGCTGGAGAGATAGGCTTTGTGGACGGGGCTTACCACCCGACCAATGGGACGTGCTCTTAATGAAAACAAGTTCTCCTCCTTTTTGTACACTTTGTGATTGGCTCAAGTAGGTCACAGAGAGGACCCAATGGCGATGTCTTACCACCACTTTCACCCGTGCAGTACAAAACGGTGTATTAATCACGAGTTTCCTCCTTAATACTATCCCCAAAAGATCTTGTTATTTTAAGGAAGAGTCAGTTTTCTTGGACTGTGGCGGGAGATATTGAGGCCACTGACTATCTTACAGTTTTATTTTTAAAGTACCCTCTTGTAATCTGATTTGCTAACATACCCGGTCCTGGTAAGATCGATGCGTCAAAGCACCAGCAGGGCAGGTTGCATTTCCCGAGCGCAATGTGAATTAAAGGCGTTTCCCGCGGTGCCTTGTGGGAATGAGATTGCTGGGAATTCCCGTCAGACTGGCAGCTCGCAGCGGGAATGACGTGCTGGGGATGTCTTCGAGGATGTGTAGTACGCCTTCTGGTGGCCTTCATCGTTCATCTTCCTGAAGAAAGGGTGCAGCGCATTGACGCTTGTTTAACTGCCTATTGCCCAATAGCTATCTCCTTCAGAGATGGAAAATGCATCCTCTCAATGCACTTGGGTGCTCTCTGTCCCGGAATCTGAATGTGCAGCACTCCGACCCTGCGGCGAGCCGGCCGTCATGTCTCGTCTGAAAAATGAGCTGGGGTCATGGATGGGGCTGCAACAAGCTGGAGCCCCCCCGCCCCTCTCCCCACCAGCACCACACACACAGAGCATAAGGGTGACTGGGGGGCGTCTGACTGGATGCCCAACTCAACTCCCCATGACACAAAGTTTCCATGTGGCAAGCTGCAGAGACTGTAATGCATCACTTGCTTTGAAAAAACTCATTTCCTGCGGTTTGTATTGTTTTTTTTGTGGAATATCGTTTCACCGTACACTAACGTGGTCTCCTGTTTCAGAAATATGACTGCCTTATCTAAGATTTCCGATGTCACATGACCATTTCTCAGAGCAATACTTTAGTCTGACAGTCTTGTTATTTTTTTGTGATCTCTACCCCACACTATTACCTCACAGGCTCACACCACTTTTATATCCTACTGGCCCACACTATTACCCCACACCACTGTTATATCCTACTGGCCCACACTATTACCCCACACCACTGTTATATCCTACTGGCCCACACTTTTACCCCACACCACTGTTATATCATACTGCCCACACTATTACCCCACACCTCTGTTATGTCTCACTGCCCCACACTATTACCCCACACCTCTGTTATGTCTCACTGCCCCACACTATTACCCCATACTACTGTTATGTCTCACTCCCCCACACTATTACCCCACACCACTGTTATATCCTACTGGCCCACACTCTTACCCCACACCACTGTTATATTGTACTACTCACACTATTACCCCACACCACTGTTATATCCTACTGGCCTGCACTATTACCCCACACCACTGTTATATTATACTGGCCCACACTTTTACCCCACACCACTGTTATATTATACTACTCACACTATTACCCCACACCACTGTTATATCCTACTGCCCCACACAATTACTCCACATAATATTATCTACTATCATCTATACCTATGATTGCAGACTGTTAACATAGCAGTGGGAACAGAAAAATCATTATCTGAAGAAGAATTCAATTGTGCTTTAACAGCTACACCATCATGAAGGGGAATCTTGTGATTCCAGTCTTGTGAGTGCTGGTAGAGAGCATCCAGCCTTATAAAACCAGAATGCTTTAAATGTGACTTAAAAATGCAACGCATCAGCAGAATCACACTTCCGAGACCAAAAATTCCACAGCAGTGTTCTTAGTGACGTTTCTCTATCCTTTTCTCTCTGTAGAAGAGCTAGCACTTGCCAACTGGCATTCAAGACTAAACCCAAAGTGTGCATAAGGCACATTCCTGTCAGTTTTTCTATTGTGAATCCTCTCCAGTCCTCTGCAGAAGACTATTTATGTCAAAAAGCCTTTCTTCTGGCCTACCAGGGAGTAGCGTGTAATATCTATATCTGACTCGAGTCGTGTTTCCTTTGGGGAAGTTATCATTGCTTGTTGAAGCGCATGTGCTTATAAGCATGTGCCTTTGCTTTAAGGGTCGGACATCTTTAGTTGATTAGAGCCGTGGCTCACAGGTTCCATGTGACTCGAATCGCTGCCATTTTCTCTATCTGGCCGCAGCACTGGCTTTCAAGATAGAGCTGGCCAGTTGTTGAACTAATGTAGCCTAATGTAGACTCTCCATTCTTCTAGGACGAACTGGTAGATACACGCTGATTGAAAAATGGAGGGAAACGGAGCGACATCTGGCCCCCCAGGAGAATCCCATTGTGTCTTTGAATAAGTGGGGGCAGTATGCCAGTGACGTGCAGTTGGTCCTGAAACGCACAGGCCCCTCCCTGAGCGAGCGGCCCACGTCCGATGGTGTGGCACGTGGACCAGAGAGAGGCCTGTACCGCCAGAGTCTGCCCCCACTGGCCAAGCTCCATCCATCCACCGACCGCTCACTCAAACGCAAGGAACCCAAGAGGAAGTCCCTCACATTCACAGGTGGAGCCAAGGGCCTGATGGACATCTTTGGGAGAGGCAGGGAGGCGGAGCATAAGCAGCGAGGACCGAATGGCGGGGGCGGGAATGGTGGCGTCGCGGTGCCTAGGCCTGAGGACCTGGTCCGCCTGGTGCAGCTGCAGAAGGAGAAGCTCCAGATGTTGGAGCAGAAGCTAGAGGCCCAAGAGGAGGAGCTGCAGGGCTGGGCTGAGCGGAGCACCGGAGGGGGCGGGGCTGGAAGCCTGGAGGAGGAGATCATTCATCTGGAACAGCGTGTGCGCAAGAACGATGTGGAGATTGAGGAGGAGGAATTCTGGGAAAACGAGCTGCAGATCGAGCAAGAGAACGAGAAGCAGCTGAGGGAGCAGCTGCTGGACCTGCGGCGGCGCATCCAGCACTGCGGGGCACAGCTGGGGGACTATGCCGCCCGTATCCAGAACATGGAGACCGGGATTGAGGCGGAGCGTCTGCAGCAGGAGATGCAGGAGACGCAGCAGGTGAACGAGGAGGAGGTGCAGGCCAAGCTGCTGAAAGTGAAGGCTGAACTAGATGTACAGATGCAGCAGACAGCCAGGTTGGAGAGCAGCTGCAGGGCAGTGGAGAGATCACTGGGCCAGTCCAGCAGGAGGCTTCAGGTGAGTAAACAGATATCTAACAGGCCTACTTACCCCCCAGAAAAGGTCCAGTCACTGTGTCATGTGTAGATGTGACGTAGTGTCTGCTGCTGAAAGTACTTCATAACCTGCCCTCTACAGCGTCTAACAGAGTTAGAGATGTCGGGCACCACATAGCATGGCTACTGGGTCTTAACCACATGTTGAGAAGTTCTCACAGGCTTAGGAGCAGGAGGTAAAGACATGTCTTCTGCAGGACCTTGATCACAATTAAAATCCCTGGAAACTGGTGATGATAGTAGGATGTGAAAGTGACTTCAGAAGATGCCTTTGATGTGCACTCAGGCGCTTTCTTCACTGGAGATGCCGCTGGCTTTAATTTAGTGCCTCAGTCAGGAATTCTTCGTGTTTAACCTAAAAATGAGTCTGAGCCCCCTGCAGGTTCAGAAACTGTTCCAGGAGGAGCATAATTGTTCTGACGAGGATCCATTGTGGTGTGAAGTGGGTCTAAGGATAGAGAGGAAGACCAAAGTCATTTTTTCCTGCCCGCGCTTATCAGAGGTGACAGCTGGCTCAGTGGGAAGTCCTGGTGCCAAAATGATAATGGGCTAATACAGTAATATAAGTTAGCACAATGTTATTGGGATGAAAGGACCCCCTGCTGTGCTCTGTACTCCTCCAGAAAGCCCGTTCCCTTTTTACTATCTTCACTTTACATTTTGTCTTCGTATCACCATGTGCCATTTTGCCATCACACTCACTGCATTCCCGTCACATTTACTCATGCCCTATAACCTTCATTCCCGTTTAACTTAATTTCACATCATTCTCACTCACATTCATCTCAGTTCCAGTCATCCTCATTTCATTCCCATCATCCTTATTTCATTATCCTCACCCTTATTTTATTCCTGTCACCCTCATTTCATTCCCATCATTCTCACTGCATTCCCATCACCATTCCTTCCCATCTGTCTTTATTCCCTTCATTTTCATGATATTCCATACACCCACACTTTATTTTCATCATCCTTGCATTATTCCCATCATTCTTACATCATTCCTATCATCCTTAATTCATTCCCTTCTTTCGATCTTCATTCCCATCATTTTCATTATATTCCCATCATCTGCACTTTATTCCAATCGCTCCCACTTAATTTCCATCACCCTCACTTGATTCTCATCATCCTTACTTTAGTCCCATCATTCTCACGTCATCGCCAAAGAGTGAAACCCACGCTTCATTCTCATCCCCCTTGCACCCACCCCTGCACTGCTGTCCCCCCTACAGTTGCATTCCATCATTTTGCATTCCATTTACTTACTTCTTTTCCATACTATTTTCAAAGAAGCTTTTAAGTGAACAATGGAAGATGATAAATTAGTCATGAATGTCATAAAATAATAAAACTTGCCTTGGTATCTTCACTGCAGATGATTTAGTATAAGATGAAGTCAAATTATGTGTGCAAACTTGTTACTCTTTAGACGTTTTATTCAATCTGTCCCTGTGGCTGCACTAACGGACATTTCCATTAAACACATGCTTCCATTAAATAATTGTCTCTCTTGGAAAGTCCCTGGCTTCTATAGCCAACATTTTTTTACCACTGGCACTTGTTACTTAATCCGGCCTGAACGATTCCCTATTACTTAGAACCCAACTCTATTCTAGTTTCAGCATAACACATTTTAATAATTACTGTAGATACAGAGCCAAGAGACTATTTACACACAAAAGACATTTCAGCCTGCAGAGATTCGCTAATCTGTGCAACAGTCAGAAGATGCGTTGCAGCCGCAGCCCCCCTCCTCCAAACCTTCCTCTGCTTCACTTGCCTTGAAAGCGACGTGCTGCCTGCTTGTCCTGTGTCTCCGTGCTACTGTGAGAAAGCAGCCGGGCTGCAATCTAAGATTCCAGCGCATAAATCAGACTTTGTTCGTCCAGTTTTTCCCTTCGTGTTGTTTTGCACGCTACAGAAGGCTGTGCATTTTTTAAGGCAGACAGCAGACGAGGAGGCTGCCCGCAGCTGATAGATGGCAGAGGAACTCATTCCGGAAAGCGAGATCGATTGTGGATTTGCCGTTTCTCTGACCGTCCAGTGTGACTGTACCCTGCTCCGCATTACGTTTCACCTGGCTGGTGGGGGGGCATGGTCTCAAGGGGCCATTCTAGATGGGATAGGTCACACTAACTAGGGGGGGGGGGGGTCATGTTTAAACTGGTCAATATCAGAATCACCAAGTATTTTTACATACTGGGAGTTGCATGCAATACAATCAAGACAATATAATAAATTATGTACATAATAAAATAGCGTAATACTGTATGTCCAGCCAGATAATGTGCACATTGCAGTCTAGTAGCAGGTTAGCTTAGATGGAGTGGGGGGCATGCATGTTTTTAAAACCTGGATCTTGAATATCATTGTTTTGTCATGCATACTCATCTATGAGTGCTTATCCAGTTCAGACACTGAAAACATGTTTTCTTAAAAAAAATTGACACCGCTGTCAAAGATATCATGGAAAGGAGAATTTTTTTTTTTTACGTACATAATAATAATAATACATTTTATTTATAATGCACTTTTCATAATAAAATCTCAACATGAGCTTCAGGTATGACTCAAGTCTCCCAGGGTTTGGAATTTTCTGGAAAAAATATTCCATTGTGGCTTTCTCTGGAAAACACCTTTCGTTGCACTTAAAATCCGAATCATAAAACCTGCCGTGAGAGAGCCCAGAGAATCAGCCAATTTGTCTAGCGCTTTGGGAACTGGGAGAATGATTGAAGGTTGGATGTTAATTGAACTGCATCCAACTGGACTGATCCAAACTGGCAAAAAAAAATGGGAGTAGCTGCCCTGGTGTCCACAGTATGGCTGCACTCCAAAGCGGCAAGACATTAGGCTTGGCCAGGAAGCCCACCAGAGCATGCCTGTTGTCCCGCAGGAGAAGGAACAGGAGCTGGAGCAGCTAACCAAGGAGCTCCGGCAGGTCAACCTCCAGCAGTTCATCCAGCAGACGGGCACCAAAGTCACCGTGCTGCCGGCGGAGCCTGGAGAGGAGGAGGAGGCCGGCTCAGGCGGCAAGACCCCAGGTGCGTAGGCCAGCCACCGTAGGAGCACCACGCCCGGGACACTGTATGCAGATATATCTCTCCAGTTAGTGTTGGCTGCATCTAGTTTAATGCTGAGAGGATTAGGGTACTTTGAGAAACACTTCTGCCATTTGCTCGAAAATCAGGCACCTCAAATACAGATACCTCACATGTACAATGGTACCTCAGTTCTCGAACTCATTAGAACTTTCTTAAAAGTTGAACCAACCAGTTTGAAAAAAAATTACCTAGAACTTGATCTGAATCTCAGAAGTCGAACCATGAACGCTGACATAAGATAATTTGTACACGTGGGGAAATGAGTCATGCAGCACATCTCTCAGCGGAAATACACTGGTATTCTCAGGAAATACACTGTATTTTATATAATTTTGGTAGCCATTGCTCACCAAAAAGTTACGCAATAGTTGTACAAATGTTACAACCTAAAAGTTTGCGATTTACGAACAAATTAAATGAATACAGAGTAATAACAAAAATATACAATGGACGGACCGCATAGTCTAGTGTTGGTGTATGGCTTGGGGTTGTCATGATTTCCCAAGCCGGGACTGGGGAAGCAGGGACAGGACTCAAGCGATCGGGAAACACAGGGTTTTATTGAGAACAGGCAGAACAACACAATGACGTTACAATGACCGGACTGGGGAAACAAACTGAAACACAAACTAAATACAGAGGACTAATGACAACAACCAGGAACAGCTGATCACATGGAGATTCCACACGAGGTTAACAAGGGGGCATGGCATGGAAAAAATGCTCTTCTTGTTTTATCCTGTTCGTTTTATGTTTAAAGGCTAAAAAAAAACACATTGAGGTGTAATATTTTGGGGCCGGGAACCAATTAATTGGTTTTCTATTATTTATTGTGGGGAAAAATCAATCTGAACTCAAACTTTTCAGGATTCAAATCCGAGTTCTAAACGGATTAAGTTTGAGTTATGAGGTAACACTATACTTATGTATGCCAACACATGCATGTAAATGTACAGTCTCTCTCTCTAGTACATATGCATAAATGTATAGCTATTGAATAATAATATAAAGAAGGTAACAATAATAGAGCACATGGTACAGGCCACGGTCAAGTGCACTTTCCTGACGCACCAATTTCCCCTTAAAGGGATGAGTCAGTCGATAAGGGTGGCTTGCCGTTTGCTTCGGAAGCGTCATTCTCGGTCTCCATGGTAACGGCACAGCTGCCGGGAGACCGTGGGGCCGCAGTCCGTCACTCGGGCTCTCTGCATCAATCACGTCGCACTCTCTCTGATTGCCTCCCCACGGCTGCCAAGTGGCATCAGGAAGAGGCTAAAGCAGTGGGGGGGGGTTGTATGGATGCGGAGGCAGAGTGGGGTTGCCGAAAGATGGAAGGCAGTTTTAATCATCTGAACAGGCGGCGTCAGCTAAAAAATATTAGCCCCCCCGCCCCCCACCTTCACTGGCCAGTAACTGGACGCATTACCCGGTTTGTCTGCATGCTCATTTCAGCTTGGCCAGTGTCTTTCGTCACTTTAATAAGCAAAACGCAAGACCCGCTGCGATCTTTATCGCGATCCTGCGCTTTGTGCAAATAAATGTGGCTCACTTCTGACGCCTAGTGGCAAATCTGAGTATGGTGTCACCTCCGTTTTTTTTTTTTTTTTTTTTTTTTTTAGATACCCGCAACACGGTTCAATGTTTCTGGCGCATGGTTTCTCAGAATAGACAGAGGTCTGTAGGAAGAGCAGCTAGGTACTATTCTGCCTACAGAGGCTTCTCGCATTACACTTTTAGCCTGTATGGGGCTTTTAGAATCAGGAAATCACAAACTTACAAAATTACAAACTTCTGTGTATGATATTTCCATTAACATTTCTGTGAATTAAACAGGAATTTTGCAGATCTTTACCCATTATTCTTACACAATTCATTTTGACATAACATCTGTCTTAGTTTCCATGCTTGGAGACCATCTGCTGAAATGAGGATCACAGCAAGCAGTACAATCCATACAGCTAAACAGTCCATTGTCCAAATACTTTTGGTCCCTTAGGGGGTCTTTGTATAAAATTGACATAATTGCTGCACAATTCATCCAATTATGCTGTCCATAGCCTGCACTTTGGGTCCATACTGAGTGTGTCATTGTGCAAATACTTGTGAACTACACTGTGTTAGAACCAGATAAAAGCGGATAGTCTCTTAATGTGAGTTAGCAAATGCCAGACCACTGGACAACTGTAAACACACATAAATAATACCTTAAAAAGTAACTGTATGCTTATGCAATAATTTCTCTCAGCTAATCCGTTCTTATATGAAGTTCACAATGATTCTGACATCCTGCTTTCCGCAAGCATTCGCTAATTCAGCCTGGTTTAGCAATGATGTAGGGTTGGGTAACTGATGATGACATCAGCAGTACTTTTTAGGCATTCCAAGAATGACAAGCAACTAATTTTGACTGAATTTTATATACAGTACATCCACAATGTTCTTTTCAGTTGATATAGTAATAATCATACTAATGCTCTTTTCCCCTTATTTAGTAGTCTGAGAACGGACTGAGCATGTAACTGCCAAGTTAATCTATCTGCACTGTACCGCCTCTTCATTGACAGATGCCTCCAGTCACCAGCTTCTTTTCCATTTCTCAGGCAGATATTTTTGGTTCTGGTTCTTTCCGTGAGAATAAATTGGCTTCCTGTCAGAAGATACGAGTGTTTTATTAACCTTTCTCGCTACAAACAGGTTATCACTATGCTTGATAACATCAAATGATCTTTTTTCTTTTTTTGCTTTTATAAACTTTCTCCATCATCTGGAGTGTGCTGTTGCCCTGGGCTTTCATGTCACACTCACAAAATCTGTACTTTAATCTACATTAAACACTACTCTGCTTTCAGAATTTAGGCAATGTAATCAGGGCATTATGATTGATTAACTGATTCCTGGCCCACATTCCCATGGAAGCATCTTCTCTGTAAAGAATTATCTCTCTCTCTCTCTCTCTCTCTCTC
>JABFEB020000060.1:27444281-27459908 GCA_019775895.2 Stomatorhinus ivindoensis | reverse complement strand
ACTGATTCCTGGCCCACATTCCCATGGAAGCATCTTCTCTGTAAAGAATTATCTCTCTCTCTCTCTCTCTCTCTCTCTCTCTCCATTCCTCCCTCCTTCTAGACCTGGTTCCCCAGTCTGGCTCCCTAAAACGTCCAGGATCCTCCAGACAGTTACCCAGCAGCCTGCGCAACCTGCAGAACTCCCTGTCTTCCGGATTCAACCCTGAGGGCATATACGTCTGACCCACCTGGAGATCTACAGTCACCATGAAGCCCGTCCACCAATCCTGTGCTGCAGGTGGGCGGGGAATGGCTGTCAGTCAAGTGGGGTGCATTCTCATTGGCTAATATGAGCAACAAATAAAAATAACGCCGCTAAAGTGACACCTTTCTCAGCTAGGGGGAAAACTCCTGCCCCCCTTTCTGCTACACCCCATCTCCATGCAAATCACTTTTCTGCAGAATGAAATGGCCTTGCATTGCAGAGTGTGGTGACTATGGACACATGAGAAATGGTGTGTCATGATTGGATGGAATATGTCACATGTCTTCCTCTTCTGCAATGCATCCGATGAATGTTCTCAAACTGTTGGGAACAAAACACCGACTTATGTATTCAGTATTACCTATAGTTGAGTCCTTTTATTATGTTAATTTGTGACTACTTTGTAGGTCACATGCAGAACCATGGCCACTGCTGGAGTATTAAAGTATCCATAGTGGCTGTTAGAAAGCTGTAACATAATGGCTTGCCCTGCATTGTATGGACTGGGAAGGCAGTCAGTGAACATGCAGTTAAGTTGCTTCTGCTCTGTTTTTGTTAATAAAATCAGGAGTGTCTGATTTTGGGGGAACCTTCCTCTGAAGTAACCCTTTGAAGAAGGTCAATGTACGTCTGTATCATGCATTCGAATGGCCAAATTAGATGGTTTGAATACACAAAGATCCTTGTGTTAATTGCTGACTTTATATGTGATTTTCAGGCTGATGTTGGGTCAAAGCCTTTGGTCAGGCTGTAATATGCCTCTATGTTTCTGAAGCTGGAAAGTGAATGATCTGACTGTGAGCAGGATGTCTGGTGTCGTCTACAAAGGGGAAAGTGGGATTATGCTAGAAACACTAAGGAAGAAATGCATCTGCGAAGCATTTGGATGCTAATTCGCGATGATATGTCGCCTTGTTTGGGTTTCGTTTACTTTGTAATGTATAGTTTCATCTCAGCGCATGACAGAGACACTATAAGGAATTTATGGCCGTATGTTTGCACACTCCTTTTTATATAGCATCATTAACCTTGTTTTGATTATTTTTAATACTCCGAATGTTTCGTAGCTGGAATCATATCTATTTTGTTTTCGTAAATGAGAAACTAGACGTGCTCCCAAGGCACACGGCATGTTTAGCCCATGAGCGAGGGGTGTTGCGCGAGGGAGCTGAGCATGCAGCAGACAGAAGACACGATAACAGTGGTCAGGACTGAGCCATCTGCCGTTTTCAATATGATGGAATTTTAGGTGAGATTTCGTAGATAGCGACGGGCGAGCTACAGCGACGGTCGTCAAGTTAGCGTTTACGCTCAGAATCATTCTGGGACGACAGCACGTGCTCAGACAGCGCACTGAACAGAACGTTAATCAGTAATTAGTAAATGAGTGACGGTTCACGGAACTTTGGGGTGAGGCTGTGTAATATTCTGGGGGCATGGGCTCAGTTATGTGACGGGGGGATTTTCTCCGGCATCTTAAGACCCCACCTACCTGCAGAACCCACTATGAAATAGTGTTGCTGTGTTCGGGTCGTCTGTATTCATCTCCGGTTTGGACTGGGCTGACACAGAGACCTGACATGACTCAGAAAGAGATGTTTTGATCTGTGGTGTACCTACGTCTTTTATCATTTGAATCATGAAGGAAAACCGTGCATTAACAAAAACCACCAAAACATTAAGCAGATATGACAGAATGCATGAATTATTACGTAAATCCCTGTAAATAACAAGAAAATGGCCACATAGTATTCAAAATATTTTTGAACATGTGTAAAGTAGTACATACTTCTGTATAGCTTATATGAATTTTAACTTTCTTATGATGCCACGTTTTAAGCAGCTTGAAGCAGCAGCAGGAGATTCCGAGGTTTTAAGCATTTTTGAATGAAGAGACTGAAAATATGAGCGTAAAAGTTCATATAAAAGCACCACTTTGCACTGTTGAAAGTGCATTATATACAGTGTATAGTTTGGTAAATGCTACTTTTTCTTATGTTCAAGATTTTTTTTCTAACAAAAGTGTATCAATGAAGTGTTTATGTAAATACACATTTTTCCAAGAAAGGTGTTTGCCTAACATTTCCTCATATGAGTCTGTGCTTTTTCAACCAAAGAAAACATAAACCGTGGTCCAAAGATAAAGCGATTGGCCCTGACCCCGCCAGCTTTTTTTTGTTCAGCACAAGTAAACAAGGTCATCATACACAAAACATGAGGAATCCTTTATACGCCCCAAGAGTTGATCTCCTCCTATACATGGGACCCAAGGTCCCATTTCCTGTTCCACCTTTGTGACCTCAGCAAATTGGACTTGACTGAGTTGTAGCAAAATGCACGGAGCTCATGATTTTCTACCATAAAATGGGCTGAAATTAGTGTAGGTCATAAATGATTTTAATAGTTCAGTTATTTCACTGTTTAGGGATTCTGAATGTCCGTTACCACTGATTAGCAGAATACTTAAGTACCATTTATTGCAAATCCTTTTCTTAAAATGCATAGAATAAGACTAAGTTGGCTTTTGTATTACAAATTCTAAAAGCACACTTTGAATATGTCCCCTCACACGGTCTTATAGAAATTGTGTATTAAATTACAGGGAAAATCCAATCAACACCTCCAGAGAGACTAATTAAGAGCCCAGCTGGAAAAGAAAAAAATAAATAAGAAAACAAAAGTGGAAACGCTGGACCATTATAACATGAACCAAATTCCACATTCCCTTGGTATTTTCCCATCAGTGTGAATATACTGTATCCTAGGAGACCCTACGTTTGCTGCTGTGCACAGTTCAGTAGATGCAAGCTATGCTACTAAGTCAGTTCAACAGGAAAACCAGTAACACTGCTCCTCTCGTGCGCAAAGACTTCATAAAAGGTGTTTTACAATTGCTGATTTTTTTTCCTCCACTAATTTCAGCAGAAACGTGTTTGACTGTTTTCCCAGCCTGTACCTTGCCGATGAAGTATGAAATATAATAAAAATTAAACCACTGACAAACTTAGTGTGTCTTTTTTTACCCATTTATCAAAAGCAAACAATTACTTTGTAACATACAACTAATAGAACTTTTAAGACTGCTAGCGGGAAGAAAT
Source organism: Stomatorhinus ivindoensis (assembly GCA_019775895.2). Taxonomy (NCBI): domain Eukaryota; kingdom Metazoa; phylum Chordata; class Actinopteri; order Osteoglossiformes; family Mormyridae; genus Stomatorhinus; species Stomatorhinus ivindoensis. Next base: position 27,456,564 of record JABFEB020000060.1, on the reverse strand, counting down.
CATGTTACCTGTAAACAGGCCTTCAGTGTAGGCTGTCATGGATATAATCTTCATTTTTATTGATTTACCAGATAAAGCTTGTGCAAATTAGCAGTGATGATTATGTGTGTTTCACAATGGCAGCACAGAACCAGTTAAACTATGGGGTATGATAATATGATATATTAGTATGTTGCCATCAGTAGTAAAATGTAATAGCGGGTATTTATCAGTGCAAGTTAAGCATGTGTAGTGTGTGATAACATTTGTTAAAAGTAGATATATTTTTAATATGCATTGGGGAGCAAGATTAACATGATTTTTATAAGGCTAGCTATTGTTATTTTCATCAAGTTATGCCAACTGAACAGTGATTGATCATTAATTTTTATAGCCATATACTTTATACCATATGTAACCACCTCGCAAAAATATAACAATAAAGAGACACGTCATTTTCCAGGTACTGAATGAGGTGAATTTTCAGTAGTGCCGGTTTAAGTAAAAGCTATCAAAAAACGTCAATTGCATCCAAATGCAATCCTCAGGTTTGGCCACGAGGTGGAAGCACTATTAAAAATATAGCCGTGATTGGAAAGCGTATTTATGGAGTTTTTTGCTACCTGGACTTTCCTAGAAAGACTGAACAAAACACGCAATTCCGTGATCGCTTGATAGGATTAAACCTCGTAAATTTGAGCGAAAACATGGGTAAAACATGCTCGTGATTCTGTGTAGAATACGCGAGTGGAAGATGGATGGATGAATGAATGTAGATAAGAGAGAGAGACAGCCATTTAAACATCAGAGAAATGTCTGCAGTTTATTTGCAAGATTTTAATTGCTTTCAGCAGTTCATGCCGTCCCCTTTCCACATAAAATCAGCAGGTATGTACAGAATTTGACTCCATTCCCATCCGTAAATGGAATTCCAGCTGAAAACACGACTGATCACACCTTATCCTTAGGTTTTTGGAAAGCTTTAACTACAAAGAATAACATCATACAGTATGTACTTTTGCTGGTTATAAATACAGATTAACTATTGTTCATTGAAAAAATGTATAGGCCTAAATGTAGCCGTCCTAAAGTCAATTTGAAGCTTGAAAATATCAATAAATTGTGCGGTCAATGTTATTATACCCGTACTTTTAAAATTTCCCTATGAGTATACCAAACAAAACAGATCCCGAAAGAAGAAAGTCATTTTATTTGAATTTAAATAAACACAAATCTACTGAACAAACAATGGCACATTGCCATCCATGTGTTCCTCTTGATGGAAATAAAACACAAGTGATTTCTTTGCAGCATCCTTACGATGCACATTGGCGTGTTTATGTAAATCACCCCTGTGCTGTACCTACACAGTATGGAGACCGCTTATTAAACTGCATACTCTGAGCACTTGATCGTGTTTTCAACATCCTAGGGTAGACGATTCAAATCCACAGGCTACAATGGCTTTTATGTAACACGTCTGTGGCTGTGGAGTTTAAAATCATACACCTGTATACCTTAGTAATCACTGTAAAACACATCGTACATTTTTAAACCACACACCACTTTCATTACAGTCGTCTCGCGGTATATAGGGTTGTGTCCCTGCTATTTGATGTCTTTCTAATGTGACGAGCTCTGAAAATTAAAATATAGAAAGGCAAAAGGCGTAAGAGTCGGGGTTTTATCATATATTTTCATCAATTAAAGAAAGGTATAATGCCAAACACTGCATACAAGTACAAATATTCACGAGATACAAGAGCAAATAGAGATAAATATATTCCTTTCTTCCGTTAATGACTCGTGACATGTGAGAAAGGAATTTCCAAAAGCGGTCACTGCTTTCGACAGCGTGAGAAGCGGTGATTTGTGTTGCAGCGGCAATGCAGCGACAGCCTGTAGATGGCGTTGTCGGACATTTATGGTTCCGTGATTTATGTACCTACAGTTGGCTCATTCGTAAATAAACCAATAAAATAAATGGTAAGTTACTTCTTATACTATGTGTATATTATATAGAGATACTACATAGGCTATACGTAAAATTGGTATATACAACGCATAGGTATCTTTAACATAATTTCTATCTTTGTGATTTCTGTTATTGCCGGCGTGTGAAAATTACCTCCCACAATTCAAACTTAATACTGATTTTAAAACATAAATACATAACAAACTGCTAAATAACGAGACTCTTAAACAATTTCCATTTTCAGATTTATTTTATACCACTTGTTAAAATAATTTAGAGCAGCATAAATCTACAGCACTGACAAAAAGGTGCACTAATTGATTAGTTAAATCTTTAAAAATCATTAAATTTAATCTACATCAATATTTAACGCATATTTTCATTGCATATTCACAGCTATTTACACAAACAAGCCACTGTTTCAAGCAACTGGACAATCAATTGCAGCTTTTTGAGGCAACAGCTAATAGCAGAACTACATATAAAAATAAACAATTATATAATATACTATATGCTATGTTTCATAGATCACCCCTGCCTTAACATCCCACTAAATTCACTCACAGTGCTATAGCTTGTTAACGGCGTCTTTTGTGGAAAAACCTCATTGAGGGGGAAATGTGCAGACGGCCAAAAAAAGTCAGTTTTTCAACCGAAGGGGTAATTAGACTACGAGGAAGGCTGCAATAAGGCAAAGTCCCTCCCGTCATTTATCATGGCATCAGGCGTTCACGCGTGTCTGGGTGTGCTGATACTCATGACAGATTTTTAAGGAGAATAAAATGTGTGACTGGGTTAGGTTCTGACTAATGTAAGTGTAAGGACTATAATCTCATCAACTAAATATTTCCTGTATAACCCATATTAAATTCGGAACAATACTGCGGTCATCAATTTGACAGAACGAGCTACAATGAACACAGAGCAAACAGGGATGAAGTTGTTAATACTAGATGACCTATTGGGTTTTATGCACAGACAGCTATCGTCTTTCCATAGCTCCCCATTCTGCGTACAATACCACTGGGTTCTACCCCCGACGTATTATAAATCCACAATTTGAGAAACAACCTGGACACCGGATGATTGAGAGCGCGGCTACATTAATGAGGCAATAGTGTTGCGAGTATAACGTCTTTGTACATCCACACAGGCACATACATTTGTAATATCGAGTTAGTTAATCCTGGTTGTATTCATTTGGGGAACAATATATTCAGATTAAAATACAATAACCAACGATACAAAAGGGGGGTTTTCTGTGGTAAACTGGAATGTGTTAACAAGTGCACTTTCTTACAAATAGCTTTTCAAATATATATATTTCCATTTTCAAAAAAAATAATTACATTCAGCATCAGGACTCCTCTAAGGTGCCAGCGTACTTTTTCATGGGTTGTCGGGGTCCGTCCACGTGACGTCATTCATTGTGCAGAGGTGCGAGGCACTTGGGCCAGCGCTCCTTCTTAATTAAAATGAATTATCCCGTAATTGCATTCATTAAAACAAAATCACAGACTACAAGGAACACCAAGCCTAGCCGATGCAACAGACGAACTGAAAACTGCCTCTACGAAACATCTGTAATATAAACCTACTGAATTCGGAATGAATTCAAAAATAAATGCCTTATTACGAAGTAGTTGACCTGAAATTTTAAAAGTAAAAGTTCAAAAGGAAAACAGCGAAAGGCAAACGTTTAAAGGAAATTGCGGCGATGACAAAATATCTTGTAATAGCTGCTGCATTTGACATGGAAAATAAAAATCGAATAAGTTTAAGTTCCGTCATTTTCCGTCCTGAAGGACTCGTCCAGTGATTCATTATCCAAACTTTGTTCGTTTTCTACGGGCGAGGACATCGCTGCTCGCTTTAACGCGTCAACTGCAGTTGGGGTCTCGGTGTCCCGGGAGAGTACAGCAGATCTGCAGCTTTTATCCGGCAGCAGTGCCGACGATAAACCGGGGAAAACGCTGGCGGCCGCCGCAGTATGCGCCGGGAGTCCGGAGTAGAGCAGCGGGAAAGGGTTAGCCATGGCAGCCGCGGCTGGGAAGAAATACTTATCTAAATTAGATTTATCGAAGACTGGCATGTAAGATGCGGCCGCAGATGGGTTAATGAAGTAGAAGGGCATGCAGAAAGGTGCCTGCTGTCCGAACGGTACGCTGCCAAGTCCCATTAACGAGTTTAAAAGAGCCACGTCTGATCTGTTGGTCGGGTCTGGTTTAGCCATTGCAGTGCCCGTCGGATCCATTTTAATTTTCTTAGCGGGTGGATCGTCCCCAAATTCCTGCTTAATTCTTACTGGTTTCGGTCCCTGAGCCTTTCCAGCAACGCACTCTTGGTCGATTTTGCCGTCGTATTTCTCCACTTCTCCGCCGTATCCGCTGTCCGTGTCTGTGTCGTTTTCGTTTAATTCTCCGTTATGCGCTCGCTGAATGACCGGAACACAGTTCGCCTGGGCCTCCAGCTTTTGACAGCTGTGCTCCCTGGCTATGTCGGCGCCGTTGCTGCTCGCTAGCTGGTGCGATGCGAGCGGAGAGCTGGGCAGAAACTGCGCGGAAACTTTGTGCAAATGGTTGACGAGTTGCGCGCTCCGCTGCTCCCTCGCAGTCCAGCTCTCCACACGGCTTAGGTACTGCAGGACTTCCCGGGCACACATCTGAAAACCCGAGTGGAAGGCATCGAAATCATTCTGCATGGAGGACTTCATCGATCTGTCTCCTGTGATTGATTCGTTAAAACAAAAAACACATTACACAGTTCAGTTTTGAACAATCTTCCAGCAACACAATAGACAAATACTTGATCATTCATACAGACTGTAGCCTAGAAATGTCGATCACATCGTCAGCTGAACTGAAGTCGCCAACTCTAAAAAGTGGTTTTACGCCACTCACCGCTCTGCAATGCAATGATCTTCTGATGTTGCTGCTCAGTGACAGCCGTTAACGCGTTTAAGTGTTTTAAAGTTAACTCCAGCACAACAGCCTTTTCCAAATGCCCAAGAGTCTATAAATGAAAGAGAAAAAAAATTACCAAACAAAATACTGAACGTTTCAAATGTCAATACGTTAATTTGCAAAAATGAGGCTGTAACTCATTTCATATTACATAGTTTCATAGGGCCGGAATACACGCAACCATCACGAAAGGAACTTGCCGTCAATTTCAAATGTTCCGGCAGCAGATCTTTAAGCTGTCCGATACATTCGTTAATCCTGTCTCGCCGTTTTTTCTCTATCAGCCTGTGTGGCAACTTGTAGGCTTCCTGTGGATACAAAGAAAACGCAAAATAACACCGGCTAGGGGATCTAATACACAGAGCGTCTTCCAGAATCAACCATAAAAAGAAGCGTGTAAGCACAACCATGACCAGTCATTCACAAATGTGGAGGGCAAAAAATAATTTTAAAATGACGCTTGCCTTGTTTTCTTCTCTTTTCATTCCTCTTTTCGACTTGCACATGTAGATGGAGGAATAATCGACCCTGTTTTTGTTTTGTAGAGAAGTCCACTCGTGAGATCATTGCACGTTTGTGAAAACGACTCGGTGCCGTTAATAATAAACGATCAGGCTTACCCGAGGAAATCCGCATGCTCCAGCAACTGGCTGTCCTGGAGACGTGCTATTCTCTCATCCATAACTTTCTGCCGGGTACGCCTTAATTCCGAGAGCAGCGACGGATAGAGGGGACCCGAGCAGAAGATGTTCATCGAGCAGTGATGCACTTTGAAATGATAACCAGTTTCCTCTACCTACCACTTTGCAACCAGTTTATGTGTAACCAGAGCGCACGCGCCGACGCCAAAGCGCTGCTCCCAACTCACGTGTAGATTGCACCAACTCGAGAATATGCAATTAGAGACTAATTACATTCACCGGACGCATGCATATTTTCCAGAATATTCTCCGACATGTGCGTTTCGGCGTCATCGTAAATTGCTGAAGCGACCGAGAACCCAATTTTAAGAGAAAAAAAGTTTCTGTCGAAATGATACGGCGATCACACTCATCCCCTGCAATAGCCCCATGGACACAAATGTGCTTTTCCCCAACGCAGGAGGCTCCTTTTTCATATGCGGCTCCTTCTTTCTCCGTCGCGGAGAGAGTAACTCCTCCTTAACCCTTGCCCGGCTGCTCCGCCTGTCCTTGCGGACTGACCGCAACCACAGCGGCAATAAGCGCTTCCAAGGTGGCTGTAATGCTTAATCCGGTCTTTATAAATGCTGGCAGAGTTTCATTTTCCTGTGTCACGCAGAAATTACACTGATCGGTTGTGTTTTTTTTACGATTTTATCATAAAAACAGTATGAAAACGTTAAGGCAGGGGGAAATCAAGTTGGGGAGGAGATTTAAGTGGAATGGCAGCAATCTCGTGACAATTTAATCACTGTCAGATGAGAAAGGGCAAGTGAAACTATGCGCAAGTTATAGCCTATTACCCAATACATTGGGTACATCTTCGATGTTGTGGCTCTTTTAGCATCTGAATTACTCTAGCTCAGAGGTATAACATGCTGGTTATAATGATAACGCTGAATTTAACGTGTGGCTGTTACAGTGGTCTGTTTATATGGAACCATCTGATGAGCATTTAGCTTTTTGAATTTTTTCCTTCGTAAACAGAAGGTGTGACTGTAACGCCCTGGGAGGGCTTGGCGTGTACGCAAAGCGACCAAATAACGGGGCAGATTCATATAGCCCTAGACAGAGAGCACCCGCTAATTTGCTTGTACGTTTTACCTGTAGTAGTCACTTCTCTGCGGCCTAGAACATGTTGATCCCATGATCAGTACTTTAAAGAAACTCGGACGGAACTTTAATTAAAAAAAACATGCACTTAAACACTTCGTTCAGTGTTGTTTTTTCCCCACTCCGGCAATCAATGAAAAACCATATTGCATATTCATTGGGGATTAGGCTACATAATGTCATAATGTAAAGTTTTTCAGTCGTCTGCCTATTATAATGATGAGGCTATCTATTGCTTTAAAATGATTGGACATGACGAAAAAGGTCGAAATGGCGGAAATCTTAACAGATCCCTGGGTGCCCGTATTATGTATTTAGAAACCCGTTTATTTAATATGCATACTTCACCGAAACCAAGTAGGGTCCATTCAGAGACATTTTAAAAAGCGCATTCAGACTACTCACTGTGTGAATGGTTTTGTTCATATGTTGTTTAACACGTGTCCAGTGCTAGGGTGCTGGTCCTTAACACAATTAATGAAAAGTGAATAAAACGATGAAACTTCACACAACTGCATAATAAACCAAGAGATAGTCAAGGTGATTCAAATAAACTAAATGCAACTACGCAGCTTTTCCACATCAGCTCATTCAGAAAGTACACCACTCATTGAGCGATAATCTGCTTTAAAACTTATTTTCTATGGGCTTCCAATATGATTTCATGTAATTCTTATATCGCCGTATACAAATAAAAATATATAATACTACTCCTCTGCAGGGATGCAAATTTATTGTTTATATTTTCCTTAAATTGCAAAAATCCATTAATCCAATCCACAGACATTGTTTTCATGCAATCCCTGGTCTTAAAGGCCAAATCCAATCCTGAAGTATGTTAAGGTCATTGTTTAAATGAAGCTCCTTTGATTATTTATCACAACATAAAACAATTAAATGGTATTTAAAGTAGGTTACAGTTCGTTGTATGAGTAAGTAAGAGTAGGCCCAGTGTTTTGTATTGCAGCTGTTCCGAGTTTCTGTTTTAAATTTGTAATTGTAGACTGGAGAATATTTTTTTATGTCCATTGCGAAGATACAATTATATACGGTGAATCAGAAAGGACAGCAGTGTTCCTGTATGCAACTCAGCAATATTTTGAGTTTCACTTTCTCAGTTTATGGAATGCTTGTTTTATTTCAAACTCCAGCCTGGCTCTTCCCTGCTTCTCATTGGTGACGAGCTTCTTCCTTGCTTAATGGGGTCTTTAAGAGCTTTTAGGAGTCTTAGCTGTGCACTTCCTACCACGTAATGTTTCCCGTTCTTTTTGAAGGTCACTTGAGGTCATCCTCTGATTTATGAGGCACTGCCAGATAAGTTGACGGTCATCTTTGGCATAAGAAAGTCACTTCTGCCCTCTGCCAGGCTGGTTTTTGGTCATTGCCAGTGTCTCCTGCTTCACCTTCTTCTTGTGTACTGCTGCCTTAGAAACTTAGATCCTGGAAGCAGCCTGCCTCACAGTGTAGCCTTCTGCCAGCAGAACCAGGATTAAACCAGCATTTAACAATGGTTTTAACAATTGTAAAAAAAATATGGCGTGGTCTCTTATTTTTTTCCTAAAGCTGTATTCTGAACTATCTTATGTAATAACAGATAAAAACAGATTTGGTACTCTTTACCAGTGTATTATTTTTTTGTTCTTTAATGATACATTTTCACACTCATGCAATGGCGTAGTTTGACCAAAAGAAATGCATTCAATGACTTTTAAGTTTAGAAGGTGTTACATTTTATCTTTGAAGGTTGAATGCTTCTGACGGAGTTTGAGACATTGTGGTTGAATCAGATGGGCATCCGTCGTACCGATATACTCTTCCTAGTGATACAGTGAAATGTATCTCTGAATCAGCCCCCAAAATCTACTGCTGGTTGCTGCTCATCAAAATTGATCATTGAATTCCACATAAGACTGTAGAAAGTATGGGGTTATATAAAAATATATAAAACATACATTGTTCTCAATGTGGATGTGTTTATATGTGTTGAATATATACAGAATAACACGAACGTTAGTAAAAATGTCTTGCAAGGATATGTTTAGATAAAGATTCTGTCCTCAATACTTTGCTACCCTGGTGGAGCACTTGCGGTGTATTTATAACCCCAAAGATTAGCATTTTAATGCTCACATGACAATGGGTCACATTAATATTTAATTAGAATCATGTGACTTTCTCCGGAGTTACAACAAGCCTTGTAGTGTGCAGTGACTTTTCAGCGCACAGCTGCTTGCAGGTTTGATTGGCAGCTTGTTGTCCACGTGCCAGAGTCATTCCAGTGAGCTCCTTCCCAGAGCCACCACTCTTCTCCCGTATTAGTGCTGAATAATTCTGATTCCTGTAATTGCTTCTTATCACACTACGGTTGTGTGTCAGAGTCCCCCTTTGCATCCCCCCACCCACTCTCCCCTGCCCTCTCTATATGTGGCGCAGAAGCAGCTCAAGGAATCTGCTCCAAATGTTTTCCATATTAGTTCAGACCGTCTGATCCCAAATAGCAGCGGAGTCTGACTCCGGCTGCAGAGATCCTCCGGGTGGGGGGGGCGGGGGGGGCCGGGCCATCAGGAGGGACAGCGAGAAACAGAGGGAAGCGGGAGCCCGGGTAGAGCGTACGGCACCAGGATGGGGATGGAGGGGTCTGCCAGCGACGAGAGCGACGGAGAGAAGGACGGCCGCATTTGCTTGGGTTGTCGTTTCCCTCTGATCATCTCCACACTGCAGCTGGTTTTGAGTGTCACTATTATGACGGTGGCTTTCGTCATGGTGTCCATCAGCCCCTCTCTGACGGCCAGGGAGACGCCCTACTGGGCCGGGATCATCGTAAGCACCCCCCGCCGTCCGTACACCGCTACACACCCACAAGGTCAGATGGACCAGCGCACACAACGAAAAAGACTTTTCCATGGACCACATTACATGAGCAAGAATACAGAGCCATATGTATCCGTTAAAGCTAGGGTGTTTTTTTTGCGTTGGCAGTATTTATGGGCAGAATTTCCTTGTTGAGTGAAAACGTTAAGGTTTGGGCAGATTTCACCCGCATCGCATGTCAAATTAAGAGTCCCACCATCAGCCTGTTTGAGAAGTAAAATCCAACATTTGTTTTATGTGCTTCATTGTTAAACATTTCTAACTGCTTGTACAGTACAGAAAACTTCAAGTACAAAACTAAGAGTGTAAGAGTTAATATAGACGTCTATAATTCAGAATACATATCAGCAACTAATGTTTTTTTTTAATGAGTATATTACACTAAATAAGTCAGAGGTGATCAGACCGAGTGTAGCCTATTATACTTATGCATGTTTCTCAGTCGTAAACCTAGATGTTGTTGTTGCCTACAAGGCCCCAAAAATAGCATTCGACATTTGACTGCGTCGAAACACGCAGATTGTTTGCCCTGAGCCGTCGTTTATTTTGGTATCACTGAACCTTGTGGTGGAGGAAGACGGTGCAAATATAAACATTACAAAAGGCTATTAGAAATCCTAAAAACTTAAAATCGGGTGTTTTAAAACAGTGCTATGGAACACCCTAAACTGTATGTGACTACACCCCCTTCCCGTACTACAAAAATAAACTGCGATAGTAGGTTGATTATTGAATTACCACTGGAATGACCACACATGCATAAATAAAATATCATAAATCACTTAAGTTATCTAATAAGTCATCAGCAGATAAATCAGATGGAAAAATATGGTGAAAAAGAAAGGTTTCGTGTTATTGGTTTCTTTTAATGTCCCAACTCTGTATTCACCAACCCAACAAAAACGTACCCTTCTGATTAACTTAGAGATTCATCCACTATTTATCTTGCCCAATCCTAAGTTTACTGTTCAATTTTATAATGTTTAGGACTAAACATTAAAAACGTAGTTTTGTGTTCAGACATGATCTATATGTGGTGGTCAAGGTTTACATAGTGGATGTTTACCTGTTTAGGATGCTTGTTCTGCTCAAACTTATGCATGACCGCCTTCTGGAAAATGACCCGCGGCTTTTAGGAAACTTTATCAAGAGGAAAAAAAACCCAAACCATTAACAGCTATTGTTGCATGCAAACCATGGGCAACAGCCACAGCCCCGACATTTCGAAAACAGATTGAGGTGTTGCGGGAGAGGCAGTGTAGACTGCCAGTCTGGGGGTGGGGGGGGGTTATGAGAGCGCGGGGCCTTGCCACCTCAGCCCAGCAAGCCTGCTCAGCCATGTGCACTGGTCTCCCCATCGTGATCTCGGTAGATAAACCATAGCCTATCAGCTAACATCCTGATAAACCAGACAAATAAAGCCCCGAGGATTAGATCAGCCCCCACTGTCATTTTACAAAGACAAATTTTACACTACTGCAGCGACGTGTAAATGGTTCTGCAAGTAGCTTGTTTTAAATGATGCAGGTTGAAAGATAAAGGCAAGCATAATCACCCATACAATTAAATGAAGTCTTTTAATCTTTAAATAAAGACAAAGAATTAAACAAAGTCGACACCCTCTTTGACATACATGCACGCTTCCATCCATAGCTACTGCAGACCTTGTGGTTTAGTCATCAGTTTTACAGGGTATGAAGTGCAACCACGTGAGACATCGGTACCAAGTTTACCCAAGCAAGACAACTACGTGACTAAAACTGCTTCTAGCGTTGCTCTGAGGTCATGTGACGGCTCTGTGGAGGGAAACAGGGGAGGGAGCAGACAGTGTGTAAATACAGGGATACGTCAGAGGAGATGCTGAAAAAACGTCTCTGCTAATCCTCTGATTCGGGGAAGCTGGCTCCGTCTGCGCGGCAGGATCGATCTCCAGCCCAACAAACTGATCATCAGCTGGGAGGATGGCAGTCATTCTCCCCATGAGCTGGCAGCCAATTATATATTACGGGGATAAATAGCTCAGGCACATCCCAGCTCCCTGTTTTAGTGACGAGAGATGGGGATTTAAGCCATTCTCAAAGCGTTTCAGTGCTAAGTTAACAGCACAAACCTTCATTGATGAAAAAAATATCAAATTAACAGCTAATGACCTGCCGCATCTTTGAACAGACCCATCAGATGGGCCTTTCAGGTCACCGTTAGTTGTTGTAAGGGGATTCGTTATAGGACGGCCCTAAAGAGACCCTCCCATGATCAAAACTGGCACCATGTGGCAAAGGTAGCAGCTGTGTTTCAAGGTACTTGTAAGAAACCTATGAAAATTTTGTCTTGTGTGAGCGTCACACAGTACAAGTTTCAGCGAGGTCCCTGGGGCCCATTCATTTGGTAAACAGGCCGAGAAAAACAATCAAATTAGATGCAGCGTGTTGGTCACAAGGCTGCCATGCTGAAATCATGCCAGAGGTTTGTTAGGCACCCAAGACCCGCGGGGGCGGGGGGGGGCGTGTCAAGCGCCGCATGCCTGCCCAGGCACCGCATCCCTCCAAGGCCTCGCTCCGCTTCTGCCCCGACTTGTCGGGATCCACTGGGTTCCCATCCTGCTGTCCTGCTCTGCCCCACCCACCGTGTCGGCAGGAGGGAGCGTCTGACAGCAGGCCATGGCAAATGAAGAGGAAAGGGACTGTGTGATCACTGTTAGCCCC
>JABFEB020000060.1:27432787-27444181 GCA_019775895.2 Stomatorhinus ivindoensis | reverse complement strand
CCCCCCCCCCCCCCCCCCCCACTATTTTCTGCAACAGTATAAAAGTTATTAAACGGGGAAGGGAAGGTCGCCAACAATAATATTAAAAAAAAAAATGTCAGGAGATCGTTTGCACAGTCTATTCTAAATTCTTTGGTCTAGACATGAAAAATGTGGAGGTTTAAAATGTAAGTAAACAAGGCAGATTGTCCCTTTTTAGCTCCCTTGTTTATTCTATGCAGATCCACTTAATTACCACCTAAGGTCAATCATTTCATTTGCACACTTTTTTGTCTTCTGACTTTTTTTTTGGACTCCCTTAAAGGACATATCATCGAAATATCACTGCTTTCCCCCTCTACAAAGTCTAGGGTTAGAGATGATGCTAGAAAAAGTACTTAATTGAGCCTATTTTTTTGGCAGGTTTTCCTGGTGTCCATATTAGGGTTTGTGCTGTGCTGCATCACATACCTGCCGGATGAGAGGACATCCATGCAGTTTATTGTTAAGGTGAGGAGGGAAACATGCATCCGTCATTAAAGAAAAGACCTGTTTACGAGTAACATACCTAAACATGTCTACAGAACCATATTTAGTCATCTGGACTATGTGATACTACCTTGGCGTTAAGACTGAGATGTGTTGAGGCTATGGATATGCTGAGGTGTGAGACATTAGAAGCGGGGACTTCTGGCAGACACTAAAGTGTATGTTTCCCTGCATCTGAGACACGCAAAATGTGAGAAATTTCACAACATGGTTAGTTTGCCTTACCTAATTTTTCACATTGGTCTTCAGTTGATGGTGCACACAGCATTAACCACCCAAAAGCTAATGCATCCTGTGAAGGTAGGCGTGAGCAACCTGGGGGGGTTGTATAATATTGCCATGTCCAGAGGGGCTGGAAAGTCAGCTGACCTTGGACCCCCCAGAAGTTTTTATCTTTTATCAAACTATGGGGATGTTTCCTCTCCTTCATCACTTTCTGATTTAAATTCACCATTGATACCTTCACTGATAAAGGTGCTATATAATGAGATTGTTGAGTTGGTCTGTTGATTTACTTAATTTTTGATTGTGCCCTTGACTCCACCCCTCTGACCCCTCCCAAGGTCTCATACTTCCTGTTTTGCACGCTGGGCCTGATTCTCTCCATCCTGGTAATCGCCTTCTCAAGCCATCACTACACCCTGATCAATGGCTTCAGCTGCCAGGAAAAGGGTGACGACTGCTCCTGCACCCATGACCCCGCGGACCCCATCGCCCGCACCTTCCTGTACGCCAATGTCAGCGACTGTTCCACCATCACCGGCACCCTCAAGATCTTTTTTCTGCTTCAGATCATATTCAATGTGGCACAGGCGTTGGTGTGTCTGTCGGGGGCCTTAATCATGTGGATGCACAGGTACCAGATGTTCTTCGCGGGCCTGCAGATGGGCTCCCCATCTCCCCGCCAGTGGAAGAAGGTTACCCATCCCTAGTCTCCAATGGGCACCCTGCGGTGACACCTTGCATCGTCAGGGTGGGAAACCCCACACAAACCTGAAGTTTTGGTACAAGGGAAGGGATGATTTTCTACATTTTTTACAGCTTTTTATAACATATCGGCTTTCTTTATATAGCGCTTTGGGCCTTAAAAACATTTTCTTTTTTTGCAACAAAGGGATTGAAACGGCAAACGTATAAATTTGCAAAACTCTTGTAATTCGCACTTGCATTTCCATGAGACGTGTGGACGCGGCCCTTCGTTTTCATCACAGACAGTATACAAGACAAATTGTCAATTTGCATCTGCAGAAATGCTAACCCTTATTGTCCCTGGATTTCTTATTGTAAAATATTTTCTAACGCTAATTCTAAGTATACTACAGAAATCTTTTCTCTCTAAGACGACATGCACAGTGGCTGCCGTTCTATATACGTGGAAAGTTTGCATGTTCTCTCCACGTTGAAAAGATCTCCCGCTGCAGTTCAAAGACATGCATTTATGCTAAACTGCCCTTAGTGGCTGACATCCAGTACAGGGTGAATCCCCAGCTTGTGCTCTCTGTTGCCTGGAAAAGACTTCAGGCCCCTAACCCTACTAAAGAGATGCAAATGGAAGATGGACGGACATAACTTGCTTTTAATTTACTTTGGTTTGGAAAGAGTCACAACAAAGACTCACAGATTAGCCAGACGTGTGTGTCTGAATCAACAGAGTCTTACTGGAGATAGGAATGAGATTAAATATTCAAGCAGGTATAATGATTAGTTACGAAAGGTAGCTCCAACACATTCTGAAAAGAAATAGTTGAACTCCGAAAACCTGAAAAGCTGCCAGTTGTCCCATGCCGGAAAGTCACACGCGTAAATTACTGCAGGAATGCGACAAGCTAGCCAAGTAACTGTGAGTGTAGCCCTGCAGCTTCCCATGCCAGGAACTGCATTACTGGCCGAACCGTGAGCTGAATAAATCTGAATGTCTAGCAAATCAGTTCAGACAGCTTGGAAGTGAAGCCTGTACATTCTGAGAAAGTAATGCCACCAAATGGAGAGGCTCGCGTTTAATTCGTGCCGTTTAATTAAGGTGACGTAATAGCCCAGTCTGGGAACAACATACCCCCATATAGAGCGTAAATGGATCCTACGTTTAATTGCAACTACAACAGTCAAGTTGTAGTGGATGCAACTCTATCCTTTATAAATCTAAAGGGAAATATGTGCTTCTTCGAAATCAAAATGTTTTGATATTTGTTTTTTTCTTGTTCTTTGCCATTTCTCTTGTTATTTTACTGTTCCTCTCTCCTGCCTGGATTCCATCACATCACAGTTCATGGCACGGATTCTAGTGTGAAAGAAAGGAATTTAAATGAATGAGGTGAAGGCACTCCTAATCCATTCCCACCCCCCTGTCATGTGCCTTCCTTTGGCGGAGGGGTGGTTTGGCGGGTAGGGGTCATGGTGCCTGACTCAACCGTGTACTGAAGATGAGACAGGAGAACGTGCGACTGGCACGGGGCCCAGTCGCTCCACACGGCCCACTGGCTACGCCCGGAGCAGTCCCGTGAAATCCATCCCCCAGAGGGGAGGGGGAAAAAAAACAGGAAGTGAGCTGTTTCTCCCACATCCAGTAAAACTCTCTAGCCACAGAGGGCTTGGATTCTGTGTGAAGGCATGAGGGGGGGCACTAAGGGTTCTCCGACAAGCAACAAGACTTCCCTTCAGTGTAAGATGACAAAGCACATTTGCCTTACATGCTAGACAGCAGAACATCCCACATATTCTATTTAAAATTTGAAATATAAGGTCCACTACATACATAAGACTGGCTGTGACTATTATATACTCAAAAGCTACTGTAATAGCAGCAGGTGACATTTAGTATGCCGTAAAAGATCCTAACAGAGCAAAGTGGTTACAATGGTGTAAATGCTCAATTCTATCAACCACTGAAACAGTGGCTAATAAAGTGATTCAAAGTCTTGAGTATGCTAATACTGTGTCCCTTTCACATTCACCTTATATGCCTTATAACTGTTGCTCAGATGGAGAACTCTTTTAAAGATAATCTCTTTGCTTATTAATATGTGTATTCGTTGTTTACTCAGTGATCTGAGACGTTTTATGTACCTTTAATAAAATATTTTTCTTGTCAATTTTCCCAGTTCTTTCTTAGTCCCTTTGAATGTAGGATTTAGCTACAAAGTTTGTATTTAATAATATGCTTGTAAAAATAATTGACTATTCACATATGCAGAAATATATTTGGACACTGCATTTGTCCCCACGACCCAGAACAAGATAAGGGATTAGGGCAGGAGTTCTAGGCTATTCCCCCCCAGGGCCAAATTCCACCTGCATCCTGGGGGGGGGGCAAGATAATATTTGCCGGGCTGTGGGGGGAAATCGTCTGAGGATCAGATTCAATAATATGTAACTGGCTTCTGCCACTTGGTAACCACTAGGTTAAATTTGATTGATTGATTGATTGATTGATTGATTGATTGATTGACTGCTTTGTTTTTGGAAAGAATGTTAGGAGGAAACATATAAACACCCACTAAATGGACTAATTTTGTATACATGCAGCCTGCCGGGCACTGGGTATCACCCCCACCCCGATTAGGAGACATTAGGCAGCTCCCTCTAACACAGGGTAGGAACCAGAGAGCGCACGGGAAACACACTGTCACACGGACTCCAGCTCGTGGGCCCCACCATTCATCACGTGAGGAGCGTGATCGACAATACGTCTGCCCACCGGAACGTTTGGCGTGACCGAAAGAGTCATGTGACTCATCACGAGGTCGGGCGGGGTAGAATATATTAGGATTGGTCTGTTTACGCCGCCGACATCTGCCACGCGCAGTAGGGAGTGTTTACAAAACGCACGGTCACGCGGGCGCTCGCGCGCTCTGTGCTGACGTAACTGCCGCCGCCCTTAAACGCTTTAACAGCTGTCATTACGGATTTCCCCAACGCGGCCATTTATTTCTGTAAAAATAGGGTATTAAGTCTCCGGATACGAACACGGACCGCGGCATACTTAAGTCGGAAAATTGAGCTCGGCTAAATAAAAATGGTCCACTTTATGTACGTCTACAGTACATTAATCACATCACACATGCTGGCATTAGGATATACTCCGATCCTAAATTGTTCTATCCAGTCATTGCCACATTTGCATTTTGGTGAGCTTCGGACTTTCAGGGCGTTGATGGAGGTCTTTCCCAGGGAGACGGGGTGCAGTCCTGGGAGGGTCCGGTCCTTCTGGCCCGTTTAACATGCAGGATTTCCTGCCTTAAGGTTGGCGGTGATGCAAAATCATTTTGCACCAACATTGCACGGAAGCGCGCGCACACGCAGAGATAAAGTGAAAAGTCCTACACGCACTAAGCGTTTCTGCCCATTCAGCCACACACTCCATTCAAATTAATGGCTTTTACCGATCAGACTTCAGTTAACAGTCCACTTACAATTCGTAAAAATGCAGGAATATCTCACACTCTATATTCAAAAGACGTATTCAATACACATACAATTGTTATCAGAACACTTTATTTTTAAAAATATTAATCTGACAGCACAGAAAAAGTTTAGATTGTTTTATGAGTATTGGATGCCGAGGGTGACTTATGTTCTCACTATACTGCTGTGGTTCGGGTGACTGACCAGTTTCAGTTTCTTTACTGGAACAACGTGTCAGTGCGTGTCGGGGGGCATTCATTGGGCGAGTGACGGCTGAAAGAGTCATATTTAAAAATGAGATGTGGGGGTCCCTCTTAAGGTACATTCCACGTCACACTTGAGTAAACCTGCCTTACGTCCCCGTGACCGTATGTAAGCCGTAGAGGGCAATGTGAGTGGGTTGCGTGCGAAGACTACAGTGAGAACACAGGCACTACCAGCGCCCCCCCCACCCCCCAGGTGCCCACAGCCACGATTCAGTGAGCTCTCACAGGACAGTCTGTTCCGATCGTCCGTCGACCAAAATATCTCCAGAGAAATTCTTTGCTGCCACCACGGTTTTTTCTGTAATACACAGTCTTCTGTAATTCAAGTAAATTCCATAAAATATACACCGTAGTCTAAATATACATATTAATGTTATTTTATGAACAATGTACAGCTTATTTTAGTGAGAAGGCACATTACTCAAAAATGAGAATACCAAGGGGGTAAAATCTGTCATGGTGCGCGACTCAACCGTGTACTGAAGATGGGACCGGAGAACGTGTGACTGGCACTCTGGTGGATTTCTCAAACTTCCAAATTCATCCAGGAGAAAGAAATACTTGGCCAAAGGCAAAAGGAGTGCCTGACAGTCTTGTTGATGTTGCCCTGCTTGATGGACACGCTGTCTGAAACAACTCCATGTCGCTGGGTCGTGATGACACCCATCGACCAGTCATCCCAGTCCTCCCAGCTCGCCTGACACCATCTCCAAGCGGCGTAGCAGGCAGCCAGCTTCTTCATGCTGTGGCTGGTGTGTTAGACCATGTTGCCCATTCCTTCAAATCCAAACATGCAGATCATACCCGAAAGTACACAGCTAACCCAGAAAAATTTCCAGTCAAGAAGATAAAATGATTCCCCTGCAGGTCAGAATCACCTGGAGTCCAGCCCTTATAATCGAGGACCCAATAATTCAACACTGCTGTAAAACAAAGACACAGACAATAAAAAAAATGGTAGGAAACATGGGCAATGCTGAAGAGAAGGGCACAGGATTCCTTGAGACACCAGGACACTATTTCTTCTTTGCCTTTCACATCCAGACATGTCCTAATATGATTGCCATTCCATGATAGGTGTGTCTGTGTATGTGTGTTACAGGAGGTCAGTAATACATATAAAGAGAGTGTATCCAATAGGACTGTCCACCGCTACATCCCAGGTCACATGCTCTCAGTGTGCCCTGGCTCTTGGCAGCCATGTCAGGCGAGCGCCTCCTTGAAGGAGAGGGGGGACAGTTCTTCAGTGGGCCGAGACCTGGTGGTTGGCCACTGAAGGCCCCAGGAAACCCAACCTCTGCTTGTTCTTCCGCTGCTCTGTCATCTGTGGGTGGGGTTGGGTTGGGGGGGGGGGGGGACAGAATTTGCCTTTATAAGCACGGCCACAGAAGTTAATAGAATGCTCACAAGCACAGGATGTTTGGGCTACATAAGTAACTATCTACATGTCCAGAAATACTTTGTGACCATATTTGAGCAGGAATCCGCAGCCTAAACCCCTCCCTTGTTCTCTCTCACAGGCTTATGGTGCTTTTCCACTGCCACCGAGAACCATGCTGGACCACAAACTGGCGGCGTCCCCTGGGTTTTACATCACTGTCGCTTCCCAAACCCTGCAAGCCGACCCTCCTGCAGTGGACAACCGAAGCGAGTTGGAACCGTGCTGTAACTAGTCTCTCTTTGCTTGGGTAGGGCTTGGTTCCTGTATGTCAGTGGAAAAGCACCATTAGATAGGCCCTTCGAGCTTGCATATGCACCATGAGCACCAGAGACCCAGGTCAGGTGGAGTGCAGGTCGGGGGGGGGGGGCTTGTAATTAATCAGGCCAATAGTAACTTAACGTTGGCAAAATAAGAGACAGCAAACTGTGCTGGTGCTTAATAGATGGAGAGGGACAGCAGTGATGTGAACAGGCCGGGGGAGAGACAAGGACCCCCCCCTACCCAAAAAAGGTCCCTGTTAGCACTGCAAGTACATCTCTTAGCTTGAGTTGTGTTGGTAAAGGCTTTAAAGTTTATTTCATCATCTTGCCCTGGATTCAAGCTACTGCGGTATCACAGGAGTGTAAACCCGAAAGGTCAGGGTGACCCGCCGTGACATATGGGGGCATTCCGTGACTCACCTGCTCCTTGAGCTCAGCCAGCTGGCCCGACAGCTGCGTCACCAGGCCCACCGTGCTCTCCAGCTTCTCCTGCAGCATGCGGATCTCGTTCTGCTCGCTGTCACCCTCGCTGCTCACCAGGGACATAGCCCGCATGCGAGGAAACCAGTCCAGATTCTTCTCCTGAACATGGTGGAGAACAAGAATGGAAGCAGATTCTAAGGTGATCGTACGGAAAAATCAACCTGCAGATCAGAAATCATATTTGTAAATCCCTAACTTGACCAGTAGGCAAAGTCCAACAGATGCGTATGTCAAGTTAACAGATTAAACACAGATTCTCATTTTATGAGAGTAGTTTAGACAGTTTGTAGCCCCTGTACGATCGATTTGTATCCATTAGAACCCCACTCTTACTAATCACCTCCTTACAGTATTTACATTACTGTCAATGTACACTGTAAGCAGTACATTTTGTTGGCATATCACTGAAACTAATTTATTTAGATAGATATACAGGATTTCAGTCATTAATTCATTATACAGTTTTTTGAAACAATTCATTACATTCATTCAAAAGATTTTTTTCGCCAGTGGCAAATATAACTTTCTTCATGTAACTAATGACTTTTTTTACATGTAGTGCTGAAGTTGTAAATGCATGAACTATGATTAATAATCGTACCCTAAACATTGTAAACCGTTAAATTAGGATTCGTAATTGGAAGATAAGGACTGTACCTATAAGCACTTCTACATTTGTAACTCTGAACATGGATTTATGTTTCATAAAATCACATGACATTTCATTTCATACCATTTAAGGTACCACTACTTTAGATGTTAAATATATCTTCATAGAGAGCGGGGGGTCTGCAGTGTGTTGGCACCTGCCTAGGGTTCGTTCCCGCCTGTGCCCATTGTTCCCAGGATGGGCTCCGGTCCCCTGCGACCCCAGTTAGGATTAAGCGGTTTCATAAAATGGATGGATGGATGGATGGATGGAGAGTGGGGGGATTAAACCGGAAACCTGCCGGTACCCTGAAATTCCCAGGCTGGATCGCTGACTGTCACTTTTACTCAGACCGGGACACCTGACTGAGGTGTGATGACCCGCTGTGCATCATCGTTATGCAGATCCGCAGTTAAAGCTTCTTCACGCAGTACCACCAGCTGGAGCCCCTTCGCGGCGGCCACTATGGCGCTGGAGGCATCGCGTGTCTCATGTCGGCCGGAATGACCACCGGCGCTCTGAGCCAATGATGTCTTAATCGGCCAATCGGCCAGCCCCTCTCCCGTGTCGTCTGGGCCACACACTGCAGGGGTGGAAAGAA
Source organism: Stomatorhinus ivindoensis (assembly GCA_019775895.2). Taxonomy (NCBI): domain Eukaryota; kingdom Metazoa; phylum Chordata; class Actinopteri; order Osteoglossiformes; family Mormyridae; genus Stomatorhinus; species Stomatorhinus ivindoensis. The sequence continues at coordinate 27,435,552 of JABFEB020000060.1, read as the reverse complement.
GACCAACACCCCCCGCCCCCCCCCCCAGCCCCTGTGGTGAGGTCACATGGCTCACAGCCGCCGAGACTGCTGCTGGCGGTGTTCCGCACCCCCCCTCCCCGCTGCATACTGGACGGAGACAAGCTCTCTATTCGGCTGCCGAGAACAGAGGCCTGCGTCAGATCTCACAGATCCGCCATCCGGCTTCTCCATAGCAGGACACAGCCAGACGAATGGACACTGGAAATATCTAAATTCGCTACTGGAAACATTACAATTCAGCGCTGCGGCAACAACAAATAAACCAGATTGTGGCTATGGTGTCAGTACCAATGCACATTATTTAATTTGTGTCATTTAGACGACCAAGGTTGTCAAGGTCCTCAAAACAGCAGTTGAAATTAGTTCTCAAAGAGGATCCACTTTCAGTTTTCGGGCTGTCTGTGCTGAAGAATCACAAATACCCATTGAAATACATAGTTGGTTCCGTTCGGGGCTACAGGTTCAAACAATGAACTAAGTGCAGGAGGGATGGGAAGGCTGCTCATCCCATTAAAACTGGTTTTCAGAGACCGCAGAGACAGGAGAGTGAGCGGGAGTGGGCAGCCCGCGATGAGCTGGTGCAGAAAGCGGGCACAGCTTGTGGGAGCTGAAAGCCGATGAATCGAGCCATTTTACCCTCGCGGCTCAGGGGCAACGCACTAATTTTCAGGCCAGACCTTGGGATCAGCGGGGGGTGGGGTGAGAAGGGGGAGAGCAGCTCAGAACATCATTTTGTGTGAGAAAACCAAAAGCAAGTCCTCTTAATGAAAACCTCTCCTTTTAAAGTCCATGTGCAAAAATACCTGTTGTCCAGTCTATACAAAATAAACAATGACACTGACATCTCTCTTAGTCCTAACTCCTTAAATATTAGCAACCTACAAGTGGAGATACTGTATTTAATGATGTACATTAAATCAAACGATTTATTCCACATTGGGGTCTGAATAGGAAGAGACAATCAATGACAAACAATGAAGACAAACTTGGGAAAAACAATGAGGCCAGCAGTGAATTTTCAGCTTCAAAATTCTGACTGAATCAAGTAAATAAACTGTCTTGCTATTGGAGTCTTCATTAGGTCATATCTCTGTAGTGTCCCCCCATAATTAAGCTGTAATTTAACGTTATGTAGATCCACAGCCTTGCCCAATCTGAATCAGGATGAGAGTTACTCTTAAACTCTACACCTCAACAAAGCCACTGCTTCAGGCATTAAACAAACAAAAAACAACACAATTAAAATGCGTCTCTGCTTAGAGTGAATTCATAGCCTTGTATGTGCCGCAGGCTGCTTGAAAGCTGGGGTGGTCCCCAGAGGCGGCGTCGACGTGCATTCTGGAGCATCCCAGCCTGCTGCCAATGGAGCATTAACCAAAAGCACGGTAAAGGAGAGAGATCATGAGCAGCGTTTGGTAAAAGCACAGTGCGGGATGGACGGGGCGACGACCTCGTTACACCTGCAGGGGGGCCTGGCAGATCTGCCGAAGTGAGTCTCCCATTCACGTCAAATGTGTGTAAATCCTCATGAGAATCAAAGGCCGCGTTTTGTAGGCATTCTCCCGGTTTCACTTTCACCATGAATCCACATCTCTAAGCAGCGATGTTTCATTTTGCCGATTATGGATGTGGTTTTCTGGCTTGACAATGGTGGGGAAATTCGATTAGCAGAAATGACCTCTGAGGTGTCCGACCCTGGCTACATCACACACGACAAAGTTATTGAAATCGTTCATTATTTAAGCTGCGCGGGGAGGGTCGGCGTCTTCAGCCCTGAAAGGACTCCCCCACCACACCCCCGTCATGCCCTTGCACACCTGTCTCCTTTCCGGCCATCGGGAGAACAGTGTCCGTGCATCCTTAAACCGTAAGCTCTGTCTATCTTTAAATCCATACCTATATGGGAGGGTGGCGTTGCTATGGGAACGTGCCGAAAGTGAGCCATGTGAGGGGCTAGAAGGAGCCAGCGGGACTGTCTGCACCCGAGTGAAAAGGTTACGTAACAGGAGCGCCGCATGAGGATCGAGCAGCGCCAACCTGTCGGGGATAATTAAAGCACAGGTAGCGCGAACAAACCCCCCGACCGGCGCCCAGGGGCGAGGGTGACTCAGCGCAGAGCTGCAGTCATGCCCCTTACACAACGATCTCCTGGGTAGTGGAGCAAAGCAGTCCTCCCCCATCATGCCTCTCATGCAAAACTTAGGCACTCCCTGTTAGGGAAACACTGGACCCCCCCCCCCTTTTAGCTTTCACTAAACAACATCACAGTTCACTGCATACTAGCCACAGTACAGCCATCTATTATTTTCTACATTTGACTACTTCTTGAATGAACGAGGACTGGCAAATATTCAAAAATTAAAATCATTATCCTAGGGTTGGTGCCATCTATGTTGACCCACCCTAGTACAGAAACTGAATCCATTTCTTATTCTAAGACGCCACATATTTTCTGGATAACACTCTAATAGATCCATTGTTCCTGTGCTTTGCGAACTGTAGTGAGTCGCTGCAGGCTGAGAACACCGTATCGGCGTCGCCGGGACACTAGCTTCTCGCCACCCAAGCGGCACGGACGTCCGGCCGAGTTCCAGCCCCAAAGCAAATCGGGGAGTGAAACAGGATCTCGCAATTAGCAGCTCACTATCCAACTTGCCAAAGCGCCTCTTGCATTTCAGGATAATGAAGGCATGGAACGTAACTGCTTGAGCACTCCCGTGACACCGAAAGCATCGAAACCATCT
>JABFEB020000060.1:27410495-27423632 GCA_019775895.2 Stomatorhinus ivindoensis | reverse complement strand
GCCCCCCCAGTTCGAGCACAGCAAATACACCAGCCCAGACTGGATTACCAGTGTTTTCTGGGACTAGATTCATAGCACAAAACTTGAGGGAGCTTTGGAGCGATATTTACTTTGCCCACAGGCTGGTGTCACAAATCGTCCCGCAGTTGCACTGAATTTCTAAAAGCAAAATGTCCAATGAAGATCCATGAAGATCCATAGCTTGCTTCCACCATTTCATTCAGAAATTACATTTCAATTACACAGAAAATGAATAGAAATCTGATTTGGCTTGTTTTCATTGCTATAATGCATTCTGGGAATAAAACACCATCACGTATCGCTCGATCAGCATCTAGTTAGCTGCAGTTGGCCGATAAAATACTGAAATCCTAAAAAAGGGTCTCGTGCGTGGCGAAAGAGGTCTGAAAAGTCTAAATAAACTGCCGTCTCGACTTCCACCGCAAGTTAGCACCATTAGCAATGCAAAACCGCTCCTGGAGGTAAACATCAGACGTGTAGCGGCCAACGGCCCTTGATGTGTAATCAAAAGGAAGTTCCAGAGAGCGCACCCCACCCACCCACCCCCCCCATTCATGTGCATAACTACCGAAGCATTAAACTGGTGCTCGGCGATCAGCCACACAACGGCTCCTTAATTGCCTTGATGAAAAAGCGATTTCTTTCCACCAGACGGCCGTGGGCTACGTGGCGCGATTTCACCCGGGAGAGCAGCCACCCGGGGAGAGCCGGTCCTGCTCATAAATGCTGTGAACCCAGAGCGTGCACCTTTCGACCTGAAGGACACACATGACATTAAACTTTATAGTATTTCTATTGTGATGGTAACAGGCCACAGAGTAAAATGCCCTGTAAAGCATTATTAAGAAATCTTCGATTATGAACAACACCTTCATTATAGCCAACATCAACAAAACTACTGCAGTCATTTGTGTATTCGTAATACTTGGTCCCAATGTAGTTCACTGTAATCAAAGTAACACTACTATCCTTCCATGAGTCTAACTGCAATTAAAAGTCTACCATGGACTGACCAAGCACTCCCTCACAACCTGCACACTCCATCACACTAGTGTCTGGCAGGCTGAGCTTGACAGACAGTCTGTGAGGGGTGGGACTTCTCTTCCACCCACCAATCACTAGAGCTGGCAGGTTACACAACAGGTCTACGGGCAGGCTGTACCTGATCCACCAATCAAATGGAAGCATCTGGGAATCATCCTCTCAAGTCTCACCAGATTAAATACTGCAACGCTTGAGCTTCTTATAGCTGCTACCAGCAGACATTCATACTGTACAACCAACTCTGTTACATAAAGGAACTGCATGTGCAGCATGTGAAAGTGTCATAAAAACAGGGAGAATGTGCCCATCTTCCCCAAGAAAGACACAGTAGAGACGATACCTAAAGAATCAAAGTATTAATGAGCCGGTCTTGCCTGGTCAGAGTCTGACTAAACCTTCAGTCTTCCCCCTAGAGAAGATCAAAGAATATACAAGTTCTTCTAAAAAAAAATAGCTCACCACAGAGTTCTCATCTATCTTTGACCATTGAAACACATGACTCTGTCAAGGTCTACGGACCAGAATTTATTATGGGAGCAATGTGCCATGGAAACGCCTGGTAGGTGAGGTCATAGTGTTTGGTTAGGCGGTTGGCGTATCCTCCTTCCCATTGGCCACCTTCACGTCAATCTGTGACTGACAGCCTCTTTCCCCAATCACTTCCGAGGGCCGATTTTGTATGTCAGTCCCCCTTCTGGGTAGTACTGACCTGTCTTTGACAGCGGCTCCACCTCCATACGGAAGTCTTCCTTGAGGTAAAGGAAACCCACAATGGAGAAGAGGTAGACCAGGATGAGAGCCAGCACGGCCGTCAGGATGATGGAACGACCGTTGCGTGTGACGCTCTTGATCACATTTAGGAGAGTCTCCTCCCGGTACACCAGGTCAAACAGCTGGGGAGAGGGAGGGAGTCTGAGGTCAGCACAGTCAACAAAGAACATGTTCTAAAGTAAAGAACATTTCGAAACTGGCAACTGCCAGGTCAACCTGGCTCCAAAAACTTATCTGATCCTAGACATCTCAATTTCATATTTTATGTTCTAGCACAGCGATTCTCAACTCATGGGTCGTGGCCCAAAGTTCTGAAAGGGTTGTGAGGCAGAGTTGGAAATGTAAGCATTTTAAAACTAGCAAGCTCCTATGCTGATCCACGATCAGATTTCGCAGCCCCAATCCTAGAATTAACTTGCATAAGCAGGTCTTGGGTCTGCAAAGGCTTAGCAAAATTAGGTCATGATGCAATAAAGGTTGAGAACCAGTGTTCTAGCATATCATAACACTTGTTCAGATATTAAACTTGCTGTTACGTCCACTCTGTACATGTCATTCTGTACTCAGATCTACATTTTCTCCAAGAAAAAAGTTGTCCAACAGATGATTCATTTTCATAGACAGGGAAACGCAATGTTTAATAAAAAACATTGGTGTGAAAATAAAAATGTTCAGTCCCCATGTCGGACGTGTTGTTGAATGTTTCCACGAAGCAGCGCGGTCAGGCCGGAGGCTGTTGAGAAGAGGACGGCTGGGTCTTTCTTACCAGGAAGCTGTAGAAGAATTCGTGGGCGAAGAGCCCCAGTGTGCAAACGATGATGTAGCCCACGTGGTAGAGGAACGCCATGTCCATGATCACGGCTTTGTAGCCTCGAGTGAACGTCCCACGGTTCCCGACAAAGCTCACCAGAAACACTATCTTGTTGAGCAGCTGGAGAGCGGGTAAAAAAGAACATCCTTTAAGACGTCGGTCAAGGACAGAATCCTTCCCTTTTTTAAGGCTTGTGTTTCCACCCCACACTCAGTTAAGGTTAGAGATAAGCCTTGAGGCTTTCTATTAAACCATGCATACGTTTATCTGGCATTATTATTTCCTTTTTTTTAATTCAACAGCAAAAAAAAAAAAAAAAAAAACAAATCACGATGTGTAGGACAATGGAGCTAAACATTAGACATGTTGCCTGAAGGCATGATCTAAATGAGGAAGAAATACTCAAGGACAAAAACCTCTGATGGCCTGCTTCTGAACTTTCCAGAACTTACATTAATTTGCATGAAGATTTTATATTACTCCATTTGCATGAAGACTTTTCTGGAAACTTCATCTGGATATATCATCATACTACAACACAGGTGCAAAATGACAACAATATAATACTTACACTAAGATACTGGGACAAAACCATCATAGTGCACCAGAAGAATAATCAGGCAGCGAGGGAACATGGACACGTGAGGCACTTTTCAGAAATGTCTCTGAGAACGACCCGAGAAGCGCATGACTCACGTTGGCTGCTCCCAGTAGCACCAGTGTGGGTCTGAGGCCCAGAGTGTATATGGAGCGGAGGATGACGGCCACCAGGAAGGGTCTGATCCCCCCCGGCTTGGGCAAGATGAAGAGCATGACGGTGCAGACCAGCACGGCAGCCCAGAGCATTAGGGACACCAGCGGCGGGAGCTCGCCTGCAGGGACAGACACCGAGAGACTGTCATCTGGGGGGTCTGTGCAGCTGGGGCATCCCGCTTACAAAACAGGAAGCGTTACTGGACGAGAGGCACTTTCCTAAATCCACAAGTGTCTCGACCGCTCTGTGTGGATAAACTTTAATGACTTATTGACGTTCAGACACCAATACAGGCATGACACCCACATGCTTTTTTTGGACCTTAGTATGTTAAAAAAAGGACATGGTGAAAGGTCACTCTAAAGGTTGACAGGCTTCATGCAATAACATGCACTAAGAACAAGGTTCATTAAAAAGTTCAGAAACAGTAGCAGGAATATATTAGTCACAACCCAATAAGATGCAAATCTACAGTCAGCTGATTCGCCCTGTTCCCACATGTCTTTCAGGGTAGCAGCACGGGATTGGGTCTGGGGATGCCTTGCCTTTCGATGGTGACCAATCAACAGCCCCGAGACCAAAGAAACCTCTGGTAGTGAGACCAATCTGACCATAATAACACTGAAAAAGCCATTAACCATAAGCGGGTCTGACCCAAGGATCCCTGAGGACCCTGAGCACACTTCAGCCTAAGACTGCTAGCTGGCAGACATTTCCTGTTGCCTTTTAACAGAGACTTGATGCCATTTTTTGTGGATCAAGCATAGACGAGTCATTGTATGAGACTTTACATCAATAAAAATGATATGTCTGCTCGATACCTTATATACATTTTCTGGATTTTGTATTTGTGTACTTTTATAAATTTGTTTATACCATGTTTACTTGTTTATGTGTTCTGTCTTTGCACCCTGTCTATTTGTTCATCTGTGCACTATGTTCTTGCTGCTGTGTATAACAGAATTTCCCTCTATGGTCAATAAAGAGCATCTTAATTTTAATCTATACAGATTCAAGAACTGCAATAAAGGGCACAGTGAAATCTAATTCAGAAAAAAGCAGTTGTTTCGAAGGAAGCCCCTTTTGGGAACAAACGAACTGTGAAAAGCCAGCTGAAATGAGGCTGTGCTGCATGCACGCTGCTCCGTCTGAGCACTGACGCTTCCAGAAGCTACCTATAGATCAATTACCCTGAGGGGAACTGGCTAATGACAGGAGCGCGAGGGGGGAAACCATGGCAACGGGTTCTGAATCAGAGCGCGCTTTCTGCGCTCCCCGTTCCGTAATGTTAACCTGGGGAATGGCGGCACGCCGGGCAGGGCGACTCAGACAGCCTCTCATCCACCAGACTCGGATTCACATCAGGCATCCAAAGGACGGCCACGGGGTGCCAACTCTCAGCCCCCCCCCCCCCCCCGTGAAGCAGAGGATGAATTGACAGAGAAGCAGCCTGAGAGCACGTCAGTTCTGTGAGCGTTCCCCCGTGCGGTTCTCATTAAACTTCACCTGACGCACTTTCATCTCAGTTTATCTGATCACCCATCTAGTATATTCAGTTGTTTTGCCAAGGCCTGATAGTGTGAGAGAGAAGTTGCAATTCGAATGCAGATACTTTCATACGGTGGTTAGCTCAGTAAAGGCATAATCGGGGACAGATTCAAATAAGTGTCCCGCCTGCATGCTCATTTCTTAACAGGTCTGCAGTGCTTTTATCTTCCATGTAAGAACGCACCCATCCACTCCATCTAGGTATGACATCTTAAAAGAGAGTGACTTACCCTTCCATGTAAAAATCAGTCACGTGAATCAGGTAAAGGAATCCTGTTTTCAGAATTGGAGATTTTGGTTTCCTAGCTAAAAACTTTATTCGATTCAAAGAGTAGGTAACAGACCTGGACTAATGAAGTCACTTAAGGTAAAAAAAAAATACTAAAAAGATGCATATTCCTTTAGACATTAAAACAAACAAACTTCATAATATTTTTATTCATTACCAAAAGTTGGCGGACAGTTATTTTTTAGTATTCTATTTTGGCTGTTTGTTTTGCTGCAGTAACAGGAACAGCGCACATACAGCATGCAATGTCCCCACCTAGACTGACAACGTGCAAGGTTGTGTGGAGACACAACGGTCATTGGAGTGTGGCAAGCGGAGAAGATACTGTTTCAGCAGGTTGTGATCATGTGACCAGAGGCAGGTGCGTCCGTGGCAACGAAGCTTGGCGAGTACACCTGCTGACTGCTGCGGGCCGTCGCGCGATGAGGAAAAGTCGCCTCTCTCACTTCCTCCTCAGACTATTTGAGGCCAAAGCGGATTTAAAATCTGAACCGGTCTCCTGCTTACTTCCATTTTTAGTGCCACACATTTCACCCTGTCGTTAGAGGGGTTTTTAAGGCAATTCTGCTAACAATCCAGGAAATCTAAATACATATGTTTAGCTGATACTGTGCCTTCATGGGTAGATTGAACTGCAAGCAAATAAAAATTATACAAAACTAAAAAAAGTCACTATTTAAATATCTTTCTCATTGTCAGTAGTTAACATCTGCCCAAGCACCACTGAAACACTAGCACTGCGGTGTCATTTGGACCTTACATAGCACTACAGAGTACTAATTTCCCTCCATTGAGCGCTCAGACTCACCTTCATCGTTGTCATCTCCGAAGGGGTAGAAAAGGGCTACGGCGAGATTGACCAGCACAGCCAGGTTGAAGGAGATGCTGCCCCAAAGGGACATATGGCGTGAGAACCAGAACAGGCCCGGGTTGTCTGTGTGAGAGACGCCGGCATCTGTCAGCATTTTGCTGGCCGTGAAGTCATTTCAGCATTAAGACCCAGCGAGGCTACTTCAAATCTATCACTAAGGCCTTATATTACACAGAACACAATGACATTAAAGGACAGAGGTGGATAATTCAGGTATAAGTCCAGATCAAAATTTTATCTTGAGTACAGAGTTGAGTACAGAGTACTTGAGTTGAGTACAGAGAGTCACAGTCACACTCAACTGGTTGGTTGAAACAAAACCTTGGACTGGATTTTTACTTTCTGGACCTGAACTATCCACCTTTGCTAAAGGACATGTTACTCACTTAAATATGTAATTTCCTAAGTCATAATAACAAATAGATATTTAACATTATACAAACAAGTAGGAATGCATCAATACCATATTTTCCAGACTGAGTACAAGTACCGATGCTTACCAAAGGGCCAAGCAAGAGCGAGAGTACTTATAGACCGGACACAGTCAAATGACAACCTGCTCAGAATCGTCTCCAACCAACGTTGCTATGATTACGACAGCCTCACTCTTCATGTTTAAAAAGAGCACCAGTTAGGTTAATGATTTTTTTCTCTTAAAGAATTACTTTCACTTTCAAAGGTGCTTGATGGGATTGAGGTCAGGGCTCTGTGTGGGTCAGTCAAGTTCTTCCCCACCAAACTCACCCAACCATGTCTTCATGGACATTGCTTTGCGTACTGGGGCAGTCATGCTGGAACAGCAAAGCTCCTTCCCAAAACCGCTCCCACAGAGTTGGAAGCATGGAATAGTGAAAAAAGTCTTGGTACGCTGAAGCACTGAGCGTTCCCTTCACTGAAACTAAGCGACATAACCCAACCTCTGACAAACATCCCCACACCATAATCCCTCCTCCACCAAACTTCACAGTTGGCACAATGCAGTCAGGCAGGTAACGTTCTCCTGGCATCCACCAAACCCAGACTCGTCTATCAGATTGCCAGACAGAGAAGTGTGATTCCTCACTCCACAGAACATGTTTCCACTGCTCCAGAGCTTTACAGCACTCCATCTGACGCTTGGCATTGCACTTGGTGATGTGAGGCTTGCATGCAGCTGAGTTTTGTGCTGGGGTTAATGCTAGAGGAAGTTTGTAACTCTGCAGTCACTGAGACAATGGAGTGTTCACGACTTTTACGCACTACACACCTCAGCTGTCAGTGACCATGTTCTGTTACTTTCCGTGGTCTGCCACTTTGTAAATGTGACTATGGAATATCTAGCACAGAAGAAATTTGATTAACTGTCTTAATGCAAAGGTGGCATCCTATGACAGCACCATTCTTCAATGCACTGAACTCTTCAGAATGACCCATTCTTTCACAAATCTGTGAAAACCTGAATGCATGGCTAGATGCTTAATTTTCTACAGTTGTTGCAATGGGTCTGAAAGAAACACGTGACTTCAATTATTAAGAGTTGTGTCCTGATACTTTTGTCCAAATAGTGTATATATCCCCCCCAAAGGTGTGCATTTAGAAATGTATAATACCCACTTAACCCAGGGTTATTACACACTTGGATTACATGTCTGTAGTTTAGCAGCAAGCAATTTCTGAATTACTGACTGGCTTTTGGTCTTAGCGACAAAGTATCTTTAAATTAAGGACGGTAGCTTGGTCATATATACCCAAAATATTTAACAGTAGTAGGTGACATCTAATTTTTGATATTGTCCAGATATCACACTCAGGTATACAGTATTTTATACAGCGATGCTATTTTGATAGTTTCATGGAACGGAAATAACACTGTATATTGTGCTGTCATTATACCACCCAAGACTAAATAGTAGTTACACAGGTGACTTTAAAATGTGTGTAGGAATCAATAAGTGGAACCGTAATTCGATGTTATTCAAATGTCAAATTACCGGTTCTTAAAACGGTAGAACCATTTCTAATTTGGCCCCCTGGTGTTTCATGTAAGATACGTTGATTGTTATAAAATAACATACGTAAAGAAAGGTCACATCGATGCATGGAGTTATAAAATTTTGTCTCAGTGTCTCCAAAAATGGTCTGAAATTGCGACTAAACGGTTGCAATCTTAAGTCCTGTATATACAGTATATATATATATGTTCTGATGAAAAGAGATGCTAAAGCATCCCACAAAATCATCAAACAAGTGACCAGGAACCCTTTAGTGAAAGCTTAGGACATCCCTGAGTCCATCATAAGAAAGACACAGAACATCATCATCAGATCACCTGAGAAAACCATTGCTCTCTCTCTTAAAAAAAAAAAAAGTGAACATTTCTGTCCATGTGAAGTTTGCTAAAGGCCACCTGGATGGAAGAATGTTTTCAATGCACAGATAAAACCAAAGTTGAACTTTGTTTTCAATGTACACAGTTTGAAGGAAAGCAAAAAAACAGCGTATACCATTATCAACACCTACTGTAATCACAACTGTGATGCATGATGGACGGTACATAATGTTGTGCTGCCTCAAGGCCTGAATCACACTCAATCATTAACAGAACAATGTATCAGGCAGAATATCAGGGCATCTATCTGTGGTCTAAAAGAGGAATTTGGGCCATGCAACAAGATCCCATATACAAAAGAAAAACCAACAACTGAGTAGCTCGACGAGAAGAAATGTTTTAAAATGGCCAAGGCAGAGTCCTGACCTCAGTCCAATTGAAATTCTGTGGCGTGATCAGTAAGCCGTTCAAGACATACCAAAAATATAAATGAAACAGATTTGTATGGAGGGACAGGCCAAAATACCTCCAAAATGCTGAAAAGGTCTGACCAGCACCTACGATGTCTGGTTAAGGTCATCGTCAATACAAAAAGTTCCACTACTTGCTAAATATAGGAGTTCACTCTTCACTGTTCAGGTTTCAGATAGTTCTGAAGGGTATGCAAACCTGCTCCCGCCTGTAGTTATAACTAGGGAGCTTGGTCAGGAATAATAAAAATAAAAATAACTGGGGTCATGAAGAGTCATACTGATTCACCAACTGCCTGAAACTCAGGAACCTGAGCAAGGCTGATCCTGGGGTCTAACGTTACCCGTGGTGGCTTAAACAGCACTATAGAGGCCATAATGAACAAACTAAGGTGAAGAATTTCACACACTTCCTTAGTGTAATGTGAATCAGCTTATTCCACAGTCTGAGAAACGCCTCAGAGTCTGCTAACTGCTATTGTTCGGCAAATGGACAGGCAAAGACTTACTGCGGATTTTCTTCTGCCACCTCATTTCATTGTAGAGGTCCTCAAACTGCTGGAAGAAGTGGTTGACCTTGCTGCCCTGGTCGTCCCGCTCAGTGGTGCAGAAGACCCGCGTCTTGGACTCCTCAGTCAAGTACTCACAAATGTTGGGCACGGGGAAGACGATCTGTTCGATGGTTCGGTCATGGCGGACGATCTGCGCCATGGTGAAAGGCCATATTAGTGAAGCGTGCTTCATCTCATTTACTTGAGTATGGTCAATTTTTCTTCCAAATTTCAAAGAATAAAAATGTTTAATTTTAGCATATGACACCAGTCAGTTAGCTTCCAGCTGAGGAAAATAAAACCCAAGGTCAAAAAAAAGTAGTGCTTTGTTTACCATCAAGAAGGTCCACTCAGTACTGGGTTTAAAACACCAGCAAGTATGCTGGGAAATGGAAAGATCTGTCTCAGCTATGTGCAGCTAGTTCAGTGCACCTTGACACTACATTAGACAAATTAAAAAAGGTCTGCAGTTAAATATAAGTTTTAAAAATAGCTTAACATCAGTAAAACATACCTGTGGAAGCTGTAGTGACATTTTATTAGATTTCTTTTACTGCAGTAACAGGAACAACACCCACACATTATACAATGTCCCCCACCAGACCAACAACGCACATACACATGTAATGTGCAAAATTAAAACAAACGAAATGCTATCAGAATGACAATGGTGTATGTCCCAGACGGCCCAGTCACCCCTCCGTCCCCCAATCTAATCCCTACTCCTCCCGCACCCCCCTGTCTTTATTAAAAGCCAGAATTTATGTGAAATGTTAAACAAATCAGGTTTGCCAGATCTACATCTGTGGCTGTCCTTCCATGTGTCACCACTTAGAGGCGCTGCTTTAATTTTCATGCTGTTTATCTCAAATTATGAAAACACACAGATCTTTGTCCATACAATGTTTTTGTGAAATGGTAATCAACCAAATACTTTTTGAATGACCATATTATGGAGATGAAGTGTCAGACAGGCTTTGTGTTTGGTATCACTACGGGGCACTGATTCAGTTTTTTGTGAGTTGTTTCAGAAATTGATCACTTCCAGATTTCCATTCATACAATGTGTCTCCAAAGTTTGAAAAAGACCCATCAAATACTTCTTGAGTTATTGCGCTAAATCAGTATGTATTCCCCATCCATGGAATATAATGGTAGAAGATGACAAACGAAAACAGACAACAAGAACAACAACAAATAAACACAAATGACAGACAGCTCCCACCTTCAGTATACAATACTGTGCCAAGAAATGTATAAAGATATTTATCTCAGTGTCGTTTGTAAGTTTATATTTGCTCAGAAAGAAAGCACAGTTTGACATTAGTACATCTGCAAAGTACCAGGAACAATAAAAAACCTAACAACAATTTCTTCCATCTTCGTGAAAGTTAGCTTCAGGTCTCTAACGTCTTTGCAGGTGCACCCCAGCCATTCCAAGTATTCACTAAATTTCACCATATGCTCAATTAAATAAATAACTTAATTAGTTGAATAACTCGATGATGGATTGTTTTAGCCAAACAAAGTGAGGTAGTGCTCAAGTAAGAAACCTTACATGGGTTGCTGCAAATACTAGGATGACATTAGTAGAGGTTTTGAAAAGACTAAGCTGACAAACTTTGATAGACATTTAAGCATCATTTTCTTTGAATGCCAATGACATTTGCACAGTACTGTATATATCAATGGACAACAGATTTTTGAGGACCTTAGAAGATATCTTTGGAGCTATATTATATATTACATGACAGCATGTTAAAAAAAAAACTCTTTCTGAGTATAGCCTACTTCAATCTGGGCGGTGTGGTTGGCGTAGTACGTTAATGCCTCATCGCCTTCGGAGTCAGGGTCCTGTCTGGGCTTCAGGCTTTGCTGAAGAGCTTTGTTGTGTCGGGCCAGCTAGGGAGGGAAAACGCAAAGTACCATTGTTAAAAAAAATGTAATGAAATAAATACAGCTGTAGGGTACCACTGGGGCACTGACCCTAGGCATTACCATGGAAACCATTCACAGCATAAAACATGTACAGCCGCTTCACAGTGCAACCATAGATGCAGAAGTCAGCAGGGTACCAAGCCAGCTGTCCATGAGATGCTTTTTCTGAGGGAAAACCTAAAGAAATGTTCCAAATGTGACACTATGGACAAACTCACTCTCCTGACACAGTCAATGTTATGTTAGTGCATGGATATGGACACACCATGCAGTGAACAAGGATGTAAACAAGCATGTTACACATGAGTCCAGGGGTCAGTCAAAGACCTCTGCCATTCTATTACAATAACTATAAATACCACTCTCATATTTATCTAGCTATAGTAATGTTTACATAGTGCATTCCTGGTTTGCTTCTGCTGCAGATAACCAGCATGAACAGTCATGCTGACTAATCGCTTAACTGTACATTTACACGAGTCCCTATTGATATAACCACTAGCTAACCTGTGCCTAGACGCTTGGGAATGCGAGGGCGATATGGAAGAACTGAATCTTTGTTCCAGCTATGTGGTTATGCAGGCGGTCATGTGACCCGAGACATTCACCCGTAATACCCGGCAAAATACCCTTCACTTCAAATATCCTTGTGAGCCAGTATCCCAGATATTTAATCTGGAGAGATATAATCTTGGCTCTGACAGTTTCGCTTTATACTCCTGAGTAATATATTATTAGGATACTGACAGCTGGGGTTGAGTGAGTCACCAGCATTCCCGACAAGCAAATAAGATGCCATCTCAGGACATTTCATATATTTACATATCCATACTATACCATTATCCAGTCTATATTGCAATCTGCATCACCACTTTCCTAATTAGAACCTCAGTAATCCTGAAGGTTACACCATAAAAGCACAGCGTGGGACAGCACCCACTCATACACTCACGCCTGAACAAGACGCGCGTGGGAGGAAAATTCCCCGGAGGACGGCCATGCAGACGTGGGGAGAGGGCTTAGAAACCTGAAGCCAGGACCCGGATCCGACTGCCGGCACGGTCCTGAGAGATGACGAGGCTACACACTGAGCTAGCGTGCCAGCCGCAGACTAAAATTGGCCCCTGAAAAAGACATTCTTTATAGGGCTATTTTAAAAACAAATGTGTGTTTTTTTCGCAAAGATATTATCACGTTATCCTCTGGGGAATCAGTACTTCACACAGCATCACACTCTGAGTTCAGGCCGCAATTTTATTTCACCTTGGAAACACCCAAATCCTGCAGCCCTATTTCAGGAGGCCCACCAGGTCACCACAGCCTGCCGGAGGAACCAGAGCTGGTCAGGGCATCTGCAGAATGTGATGCATTTCTTTGGTTTTCAGAAACTTTTTTTTTTTTTTTCTTTTAATTTAATCTTTAGCCTCAATCACCAGGGGAGATATTGCATCAGACAGACAAGAGGTTTCCTGTCTGACCCGTCTGACTCGGGGAGGGGAAAAAAACAGCAGGCTGCAACGGGTCCAGGTTTTCACCAGGGAGTCGTTTGGAGGGAAAGCTGTCGGCCACTCCGGCGTGCATGCGAGCGTGAGCCAATTACCGACAGCTACAGCGGACGAGGGGGGTTGGGGCTTAGACCTGGCCTTGGCACTCAGAAAAGCAGTCACGTACCCAGCCATGGGGCGTGGGGGGGGGGGGGGGGACCATGCTCGATATATCGTTCAACCATTAAAAGCACCACTCGTTTTGTCCGCGCTATGG
>JABFEB020000060.1:27370769-27383343 GCA_019775895.2 Stomatorhinus ivindoensis | reverse complement strand
CCCCCCCCCCCCCCCACACCCTGAAGGAAAACACGAGCAGCAGCATAATGACTGCTAGTAACGTGACATAAAGGTTACTGCTGTTGCTAAGATGGGGGTTTAATTACAGAAGCAGCCATTCCACGTTAACTGACATCAACATAGCGCATCTAATAAAGCCCTTTGTAGATCCATTCTGATTCACAAATGAAAGACCCACTCCTGACGAACACCTACCAGAATTTAATTTACATATATTAAAATTTATATTTATTTAAGAGACACACAAGTGATGGTCAGAGAGCAGGGTCAGTGGCCCAGGCTTAAGGACCTTGTTCAAAGGTAGGATGATTAAATAACCGGCGTGGGATTCGAACCCACAACCCTCTAGACATGGGTGCAGAGCCCTAAGCAGCTGAGCCACACCCTGCCCCACACACTAATATGATGAGTAAAGACCTTTATCCAAAGTGAGTGACAACGCAGGCCTGTGCACATCATTATAGACACTTGTTCTGTTTTTCTGTTTATAGTCTGTATATTTGATATTGTTTTATCTTATTTTTTTCTGTATTTGTATCCTTCCTGACTTTTTCCTTTCTTGCACAGGCAAGGATAGTCTGCCAATATTGTTGTACCATGTGCAATAACAAAGGCATTCATTCATTCATCTTTCCAGAAGCGTCTCTGTGAAGTAGAGTGATCAGGGCAGACTTGATGACGGTTCCAGCATTGGTCCCCTAACCTACCTCCCTCCAGGCCCTTGCTCAGTTTGCCCATGTAGGTGAGCGGTTGCTGCACAATGTCCAGAATGGCCAGCAGCGTCCGGGTCAGCCTCAGCAGCTCGCTGAAGCTGTAGAAGCCGAAGTAGACGAGGTTGCGCGCCAGGTGGACCACCTGCAGACGAGGAGTCAATCAGAGGTCAGCGAAGTCCGTTCTGGCGGCCCATGCCAGCAGGGAAGTTAGCACCTGCCATCGAATACTGGATGCAACCAGGAAACACTCGGATGGCAAAGTTTGATCTGTACGGCAAGCCGAACATATTAAATGCAGTTAGCTGTTGCAATGAAATTCAGTCGGCGTTTCTAAACATTTGAAAATACATTCACCAAGTGGTCTGTCTGAGGGGAAAAAACGATCTATTGCAAGATTCTGAGAGCCAGACAGCCCAGCCCCCCTCACAAGGTGTTTATTTTCATTCCTTATACATTAATTCCAAAGCAGAAGTCTTTCCAGAAACACCACCTGCACCATGAATCATGGCCGCTTTCTCGTCTCTTTTCTTTTGAACTTTACCTCCAACGTTAACTCATTCTTCTCCTCATTTGCGAATGGATAGTGCGAGTTGACGACCTCTTTAAGGTACTTCTCCACAAACTCCATGGTTGGGGTGAACGTCCTCTTCATATCCTCCCGTGTGGCATTGGAGAACTCGTATTCGTACCTTAAGGGCACAGGGCAAAAGGCTTTGGTACGTGCAGGTTTCTCAGGTAGGGATGCAGACAGGCAATGCCCTCCGAACACCAGCATGAAGGAGACACCAGGATTACTAACAAAGAGGAAACTGGTTTGTACAAAACACCAATCTAAGCTCACCAGTCTCCACACAGGCACAAATACTGGTAAGCTTCACATGGACAAAAACAGCAGGTATGACTCTGGGTTAAGCACTGGGATATGGTCTGCTGGTTCAAAACCCAAGAAGAAGCCTGCTGTTGGACCCTCTGGTGTGTCAACTCAACCAGGATTAACTGGGCTGCGAGCTATGCCAGCCGATGCAGATTAACGTGATGGCAGAGAGACTAAGGTGCTAATTATACGATTTATGCAATGAATGTTTTCGGCGGCGACCCGAGAGTCGGCAAGTGTAAAACAGAGACACAAGGAGCAGAGCACAGCTGACAGAGGGGCCCTCGGTCCTGCGAGAGTTAACGGCCGTGTGGCTTATCGGAGGATGCTGGCGGTGCGATGAGTCACCGGCACGGCGTGCGGCGGGAGTCTCTCGGGCTCATGGCTCATGCGGCAGAGCCGTCACACTCCGGCTGGTCTCATGCTGAGCCCACAGAAAGCTCGCAGCGTGAGCCGCTGAATGGATCGGGGGGGAGAGTGCATTCAGGACAACGGCACTCGGCGGTCAAACCCACTCGATTTCAAACCCCCCCAAGATATCCACTGCAGATTCTCAGATGTATGCTGCACACGTATCGCCAATTAAGGACCCGCTCGTATACAGTCACCCAAGACAGGCATCAAGCGGCGTCTGAACTTCAACCCCGGGCTAAATCAGTCCTGAGCTTTGGCCCACAGGCCGCACGGCACGGAACGCCAAGGCCGAAGAGCCGAACCAGGCCACATCTGATTTGGATGCATTAGGTCAAGATAAACACACTATGTAAAATAAAAAAAACTTCCCACACCATCAGCATCACCCAGACCGTTATCATCATCACCCACACCTACATCACCCAGACCGTTATCATCATCACCCACACCTACATCACCCAGACAGTCATCATCATCACCCACACCTACATCACCCAGAACGCCATCATCATCATCACCCACACCTACATCACCCAGACCGTCATCATCATCACCCACACCTACATCACCCAGACCGTCATCATCATCACCCACACCTACATCACCCAGACCGTCATCATAATCACTCACACCTACATCACCCAAACCGTCATCCTCATCACCATCACTCACATCTTCATCATGACCCACACACCATCATCATCCACACCTACATCATCATCATCATCCAGACCTTCATCACCACCACCACTCACACCACCATCACCATCACGCACAGCATCAGCAGCCCACTGCTGAGACCGTCGGCCCTTACTCCTGGATGGTGACATGGGTGGGAATCTCCGTCCACAGGCGGGCATAGCGCACGGGCACCACGGCCTCCTGGGGGTCGCGATCCACGTGCATGTGCAGCATGAGACGGCAAAAGGCAGCGCGCAGGTTGTAGGGCAGCATGTCGTCAAACATGCAGCGCAGGATCAGGTCCACCGGCAGCTGGCTTGACACCTGGTTGATGGCCAGATACTGCCGGTCCAAGCACATCTTGGCAAAGAGGTTTAGCTGGTATCTGCAAGAAGGAAGGAAGCGAGCGGCACCGGCCGTCACTGCTAGGCTCGTGGGAAACGTATGACAAATTTGGTCCCTAGAATGATTTCACCAGAAAACCAACAGGGGGCACTGAAATTCTACCATCTCTGTGGGACCAAGGGGCGGCACGGGCACCTGTAGTAGGTGATGATGTCCATGTCCATCTTGTGGTTGATCTTGGACTCCTGCGCTAGGTGGCGGATGAACTTGCCATGCTGCTCCTTGTGGCTGTCGATCCAGTAGAGCCACACCTCCTCCTCTTCCCCCTCGTCATGCAGAAGCATGCTCTCCAGATTGGTGTCTGATTGGGTGATCAGCCTGGGAGGGGTCAGGTAGAACGCGGTGTGAGTCTTAACAAGACCACCAGGGATGCAAAACTTCAAATTTTTTTGTTAAAAAAATATGAGTAAAGTAATTCATTCAGCCACCCTTATTCAACATAAAAATCACAAGATGTTGTATAACATGATGTCATGTTCATCCATAATGCATATGACACGTTTGATACTTTTACAAAAAGCTTTGTACTATGGGTCAATCGAGCTGGGCAAGTGCCATATTAGCTGAAATCTTCAAGGCTTCACATTCATTGCTCATGCAAATACCTTCAGCTGCTACAGTCAATGATGTCACTTATAGGGAGATGTGAGTCGACTGCAGCAGAGATCAATTTCTCAGATCCAGGGCTCTGTAATGACTTTACTTAGGAGAACCCCCCCCCCCCCCACCACCTCCACGAGGCCAGGACAACGAAACTCACTTGGTCTGGATGAGGATGTCCGCGTTGGAGGGGTTGAGCACAAATTTGCAGATGAGCTCCTGGGTGACGGGAATGGCTGTCTTATTGGACACACACAGATCTGACAGGTAGTCCAGGAACCTGAGACGAAGAGGAAAGGGGTAACCATTCCACACACCCCATCTCTAACTGTGACGCTTTCAGCCTAAATAATTATACACCTGCTCTTTTCCTCGTTGGTGCCAACGGATGACTTCTTGATTGCGCTTCAAGTGCATATTTGTCAGAAAACAATAATGAATGCCTGAACATCGTCAAACCAGAGCTAACAGCCTGAATTCTGCCCTCCATGTGAAATGTTGGCAGGAAAGTATTCATATCAGCGTTGAGCACTTAACCCTTAACCCCGAGAAAATGCTCAATGGATAAATGGCTAACCCTGTGGTCTTACGGCAAGCTTCACTGTCACCTGTTTAAGAGCGTACATTTTATAAGTGAACAAGACGGGATGTGCAACAACTAAAGAATCCCTATGTACTCATACTTGTACAAATGACCATCATAAAAAAAACAGACCATCATAAAAAAAAATACTGTCCATGGCAAAAAGCCTTTTAAGAAGAAAAAATTAACCCATGTTTGCTAATTGCTCGAGTGAGAACACTATGGCCTGCTTGCTTATATCACTTTTGAACAGAAGGGGGCGCCGGAGGCAGCTCCAGCGGACAGCCTGCTGACCTAGGTTCCTGGTTCTGGCGTAGCAGGTTGACAAAGGTCTCGATCTCCTTAGCCGTGATGTGCTTCTCCAGCAGCTTGCGGTTGTTGTGCAGCAGCGCCGTGATGGTGTCCTCGGCCAAGATCTCGTAGCCAATCTGGGACTGCATAATGGAGAACTTCTTTGCGATGTATTCCTGGCGAGGAGGAAGGAGTCCAGGCCGTTAGACACAACATAAGGTTGCCTGTCAGGAACCTCCGCGGCTTTGAGACTGACGCAGTAAAAAAAAATAATAATAATAATAATAATAATAAAACACTGAAGCTGCCCAAAAAACAAGCAGCACAGAGCTGAACAGCCGTGCTGGACAGGGCCTGCTAGAGACGGCAAACAGCATCACCACATTAACCTATAAACTCTCCTATTTTTAACATCCTATTCATCAGCAACATGCCGATTCATTTAATTAACTGTGGAACTCTAGGGAAACAAAATTAAACCCATAACGAAGTCCTTGTTGCATGTTTCATATAGATTTGTTTTTTTTACTGTTTTGGCTATATTATTCTCCTGATATATAAAAAAATATATATATGATACATAAATAAAATTATATGAATTAATAATGCAGGTTTTTCAGGTCACAGCTGTCAAAAAACACACAAACACACAATGTGTAAAAATAGAGAATGTCAGCATATCACAAACTTGGGCAGATGTGATGCTATTGATATGTTACATAAACAAATCCCTCCCCTTCAGCACAGCAGCCCTCTGATTGGACCTCGAGGATCATGTGACCCTGTGTCCTTGCCTGGTTCTTTCTATAGTCCTGCTGTGAGTGTCGAAGCACCCGGTAGCAGAGCCTCAGCATGTACTTGAAGGGGGCGTAGCGCTGGTCACCCAGGTCCTCCAGTTTCAGCATGGGCCCGTCGAAGGGGGCCTTCAGTATCCCGAAGATCTGTTGGGGGGGGGGGAAGAGTGCTGAAGTTTCTCCACATTCAAAGCCATTTTCCTGAACTCATTCATCTAGTTATGGCTCGTGGGAGTTCATCTGTAAAGGAGGTGGGTCCAAGCAACTAGAGGCTGTGGGAACAAGATATCTAACTGATTAGTCCTACCTCTTCTAATTGCTTCCACCCATTTACTTTACAAACATCCAAATGGTCTCCAAGAGACTGCACTTCACATCTCTACAATACATGTTATCACGGTTGACTTAACCATTAACAGTTTGGAAAGCACAGGGTACCTTCCA
The DNA here is from genome assembly GCA_019775895.2 of Stomatorhinus ivindoensis. Taxonomy (NCBI): domain Eukaryota; kingdom Metazoa; phylum Chordata; class Actinopteri; order Osteoglossiformes; family Mormyridae; genus Stomatorhinus; species Stomatorhinus ivindoensis. The sequence goes on along the minus strand of JABFEB020000060.1, from coordinate 27,377,523 downwards.
CGATTCAGCAAAAAGATACTGCAGCGCTTCTCCAACACCAATATGTCTGCCTTCACCGATTTGCTAGCTGGAGCACATGAGCACTAATGCATGCTGGGTAATGCGTGGGCCCACCTGAGCCAGGATGTTCTGCTCCCTCATCAGCTTCTGCCTCTCCCGATCGGGCTTGCTGATCACCATGGAAAGCACGTCCTGGCTGTTGTTGGAGACGCCCGCCACGAAGAAGATCAGGTCTTCCAGAAGCTTGGTGATGAACCTAACAGCGCCAGTACAGGGTGAGTTACTTACAGTGCCCATGATCTCATTCCTCTGCTCTCGTATTCCATATTCACCTACTGTTCTTCACATGGATACACAGCAAGTGTATGATTAACACCATTCATTATGGGCGACATGTGACTGAACAAAAATAGGATTATACAATAGTTTGTCTAAGGTACCGTAACGTCAAGCTACAGAAAATGTTGGCCAGATTCAATCGTTTATTTGCGCGTAATACAGAAAGTTCAGCATTATTTGCAGAGCTGTGGTACTCAAGTGTGGTCCACATATGAATCGTCACCCGCTAGGGTGAATTTTTACTCGGACTTGACTCAAACACTCATGACTCAAAAAAACCTGCCAGAGTCTATAGTACAGGGGTGGTCAGTCTTATCTAGAAAGGGCCGTTGGGTATGTAGGTTTTCATTGCAACTCTCTAATTTGATTACTAATTATAGAGCTTTTCCACTGCCTCAAGAACCAAGCCATAACCGAGCCGTAACTACTGTTGATTAGTTACCTGAGAAAACTAATTGGTACGGACCAGCAGACACTTCAGAGTATTACAGAAACAACAATGCTAGTCGCATGAATCTAGGTCCAACTGAGTCTAATAGGTAACAGACAAAGGACAGAAGCCTACCTTACCAGCAGTGCGGAAATTCAAGACAAAGCTAAAAGCACGTAGTAATAAGTTTCTATAAAAGACATCCACAGAAAGGAAGCACACCGTGACGTGCAAATATTGCAGATCATCGGTTACTGAGGTGGTTGGCACAAATTTCAATTTTTGCTGACATCTGGAACTACAAACTCAGTTTGTTGACCTTCAATGACTGGCCTAGGATACAGCTAAAATTAGCTTTACACAGAATCCTAGAAATAGCTATCCAGCTAGCTGGCCGACGTCTTTTTGTTGCAATTTCATTAATCCCCGTGTCCAAAGTTCTCTTTTCCACATCACCCACTTTGGTCTCCGGAGAGATACAGGTTTCAGTGAAGTTTGGGATCAGACCACACGGTCGGTGAGTGTTCAGCACCCCTGGAGTAGCTATGTCTGAAGATCTTACCCTAATGGTGGTGTGAGTGATCTGCTGGAAATGGAAATCAGGTACCAGTTTTCCAGGCACAGCCATTCCCCATCGTGCCCGTTTAACCTATGAAATGCTCACAGCACTTGTGTTTCTCAAAAGAATCATGTCATAGTTGTAGTATAATGTCCCAATCATCAGAGATATTTTACATAGTGTGTTACAGAAGATTTAGAAAATGACAAAAACGCTTAATAAAGCATTTTGTTAAATAAAAAAGCCTTTGATACTCGGTATCATTTTAATATTATTTAATATTCCTTGTTTCCAGAACCAACGGTAAATGTTCAGCACAACACAGTCAGGTTACAGTGATATTGGTAATCTTAACTAGATAGATAGATGCGGGACTTGATACCGAGTCGAACTTGATTGGTAGTGACTCGGACTCGACGGGTCGTGACCCAGACACAGCACTGGGGAGCTGTAAGGATCACCCAGTGAATAAAGAACCTACTGGACGGCCACACTGCACACGGCCCGGAAGTGAGAGCGCTGTTACCTCCTCTCATTCAGAGAGACGTTGCTTTCCTGAAGCTTCCTCACAGTGGACTCCAGCACCTTATTGGCGTCGTTGGCGAAGTCCAGGTCCCTCACCTCAGACAGGGGCACGGAGACAATGGCAAATGCCTCCTTGTCCTCCTTTTTAGGGCAGGTGCCAATCTTTGGGAGAAGCGAGGCAACAGAAACAGTGTTAACATAGCAGGGTTCCTCTGCCCATCTCACAGGTCACACATGATCATCACGAAACAGGACTCCGCGCAACTCACAGCATTTTCCAAAAAGCCAAATGTGTGACCTGTTATTAAACTGAAAATAAGGCTTAGCGCAGAAGTAGAACGACTAGTGCGCGCGTAGTTAATTTCCCAATGAACAGATTACACCAATTAAATGAATCGTCATTTTCACTGCTTTAATTAACTACGTAATCTGTGCTTAGGCTGACAGAGGGGTATAAGAGGGGGCTTGCTTTTAACTGAAAATGATGGCTGGGCTCTGGTGTTGATAGGATTGGGCAAAACCAGAGGGCTTAGAAGTGATAGCAAGTGGGCGTGGCCAGAGTAGGTCACATGGGCGCCGACCTTCAGCATGACGGGCCGCTCCTCCTCAGTATCAATGGGGACATTGGTGCTGGTCACCCAGGTGTTGGTACATAGGTGTCTCAGCCTCACGTAGGAGTTCCTGGAAGGAGAGGCAAACTCAGCTCATCTTGCAAAATGTTTGAAGACAACGATAATGGAAGGGATGTCGGGGAAGGAGCCTAACATAAACAGCTAGAACACCTCCACATCTCCAATGCGCTCTTCAGCACTCAGAGTGAAAAATTATATTTTATTTATATGGCCTGTCAGTCTGTAATAGTCTATATATAATTGAAGACAATCTCAGGGAGAGAGTCAACAAAACCACAGAGAATTTCAATCTAATTAAAGAGACAGCTGTAGGACAGCTGAGAAAGTGTCAGAGAGTCAGGAACTCCAGAGACCAGAGTCATCAGCCCGGGGCACTGCGCGTCCCTGAAATGCAGGACCCCGCTTACACTCCACTCAATACCTGTCACACCCCGGGGGAGGCCAAAGAGACTGGCGTTTCCCAGGCCAGAGTGGGCGGAGCCACAACACCAAATGACATTTTGACCAACCAAGGGCTCTGCGGTTAAGCGGTTAATGCTGATTGGACGGACCGCTGGCTATAGGATAGGTGTCAGGCTATTTGGGAATGTGGGACGGCTGGGGGGGGGGGCTGGATGATCCCGGCAGCAGACCTGGGCACCAGGCAGTCAGCTCTTTGCAGCGTGGTGGCGTCCAGCTCAAACAGCGAGGCGATGTCATTGCCGTGGGGCACCGAGACCAGTGTATAGGTGATCTTTTCCACGGCCGGCCGCTTCTTCTTCGAGGCTGGGGTATCGGTATCCGTCTGGGGGAGAGGACCCACAGGGTATCATCTGGTACCACAGAAATGTCCGGGAGCTACGCATGACTGCATGCAGATACAGGTTACACGTACCACGCACACATGACCACTCAGACCCTCGATCACAGGCAGCCTTTCGCCGCCTCATTCACACACAGATCAGACATCTCTCCGCCTGACTGAGCCAATCAGCTTGCAGGGGACTGCGGAGATCCAAATCCCCTTCCTCTGCATCTGCAGTGAGCGGAGCCTGCTTGCTCTCAACGGACAGCTCATCCCACCTCCCTCCCTCCCCAATGCTGGAGGGAGAAACCCAGAGCTCTGAATTGCTTCACTTGGTGCTGAGTATCCAAACAACATTCACGTGAAAAGTTTGACATTCGTGCCACGGGGCACTACATATGTATAACACAAGCACTGTCGGAGGGCACGTAACCACTAATTATGGCCGACTTGGGAGTAGAGGCGTGCGCTATGAGATGCTAACCGATTTAAATATTCTCCTACTGCGGAAATTAAAACGGAGCACGGTTAGGACCAAAGCGTGGCTGTGCGCTCTTAGCTGAACGGGGCTAACGTTTAGCCGGGTAAGATGGCGCCTCCAGAGCGAGGCAGAGTATTAATTAAGCGCTCGTCTATATTCACCTGCGATGGCCAGAGTGCTCATAATTGGAGGAGCTTAGCCCAGCATTATGTAAAACACTACGGAGGTGATTCGTCATCACCGCTAATTTGCTCCCGCCAGCCGGCGCCGGTGCCCTTCGTAGGACTCGTTAAGTGGCACTGCGGTAAAAAGCTCAGCAAGACGCCAACGCCCAGAATCCGGACGGGTTTCGCCGACAAGGCAGCAAGCTCGCGGGGAATACAGAGCGCAGAGGAGGAACCGTCTAATTGCTACACGTATGAAAGGTTAATAATCAGCAGCCCCACACCTCTCTCCTCCTTCTCCCTGTTGCCCCCCCCCCCATACTGTCTTGTTCTCTGTTCTCCCTTCCATGTTCCATCTCTCTCCTCATCTCTGCTCCTTCTCTGTCTACATCTCCCACCTACTCTTGCTCACTCTCACGTTCGACCCCCCTTTCCCCCCCCTCCCCGAGCGGGTGACTCTTTCCGGGGGCTCGTGCAGACAGCACGTTCTCCCGCTCTCCTGGGTGCCCCCAGACGCAGACGTTATGTAAGAAGTCCCGTCTGCGGCGCAGCCGCTGCGGCCCTCGCAGAATACTAATACGTCAGCGCGGGGGGGGGGAGCGAGGGAGGGAAGGGCTCTCCGTCGGGGGCGCTGTGCTGCCCGCTGCCTCCGCCTGCGTGTAAGAGAGAGTGGGAGTCTGCGCGGTTGCATAACCCAGGTGCGGCAGGCGCTGACGGGCAGGGAGCCTCTGCAGAACCGGAGAACCGACTGATCCGGGGGCCTTCAGGGGGGGGGGGGGGGAAACTCACCACTGTGCTGGGCTCAGCGCCTTCGTCCCGGTACTCCGGATTCACCTGCACAGAAAGGGCGCTTTTAAACACAGAACACCATCGCTGACATTCCCTTCAAAGCGAAATCCTGCAAGATTTAGGATTTAAATTTAAGTTTAAACTAATTGAAATTTAAAAAGAACCCGGCAAAGAATTAGTTACCCTTCAGATCAGAGCTTCTAGACAGCAGCACATAAGAGCAGTGAGCTGTGTGGCTTTATACTTAACACTGCACTGCTGATTTTAGTTACCCATGACTGCTCCACTTCAACTTTCGAAATCAAACTTCAATTTAAAGTTTCTAAACAATGTGTACTAAACAAAGAAGCCAACAGTCCAAGAGTAAAATCAGGGGCCTGTCGGATCATTCTCTGCCAATCAACAGGCAAAACATTTCCATGTGAACACTGCCCTCTGCTGGTAGTCTCACATCATGCATCTCACTCCCATTTCAATAGTGTGGGAGTTTTTTTTTTGGGGGGGGGGGGGGTTTGGAAGGGAGGTCACTTCAAGGACATCTGTGTTCATCACGTCACACATTTTGTATTTCAAAAAAATAAAGCTGAATTGTCGAGAAATACTAAGCATTTAAGCCAGGCTCCATGCTTCATTGCTTTGATTTAAATGTAAAACCACTGGAACTGCAAATACAATGATGGCTGACTCTCTGTACCAAGAGCCTAAACCTGCCATAAGGATAAAAAAAACATTATAATACATACATAAGACATGTTCACATAAGGGGATTGTCTGGTTGCAAGCTCCACATTTCAGCCGATTTGCCAGGCAATCTGATGCTTTGGGCATAACATCTGCAATTACACGCTTACTGCAGTGTGACTTTACGGTCAAACTGGTAACTCTCTGACAGCGCAGGGACAGTCACACAGGCACACGAGGATGGAACAGAGAGAGAGAGGTATTTCACAGTGCATGTAGTGGTTATTAAGGGTTTGAAGACACACGGATGTGTCAGCCCGCCCCTCGAACTGGTCTGTTCCGTTCTGATTAGGTCGTGGACCTGGTAATTGGTGCCTATATGTTCATACCTGTAGAGAACAAGTCAGGACGTTCCCCCGCTACCATGCCAGGAAGGAGATTACCAAACGAGGCTAATACATTTTCATTATGTTCGGAACATGCAGCAGTGTGCGGACAATAAGACAGCTTCAAACACAGATATACAACCGTAGATATGAAACAGAAAATGCATCTCCATTTGGGATGGGGTGCACAGTTGTCACTGACAGACTATTGGACGGCACACCATGACGAACGCGAGAACGGGCCAATCGTCCAAAAGCCAGTTACATCATCGGTTTGGCAGCGCAGTTGCAAGCTTCACGAGAAGCGGGCCACACCGTTCATGAGAACTTACGAGGAGCTGTTAATTATTTAGAAATGGAGACAATTAATTAATGTATGACACTTCACTGGAACAAGAGCTTTATATCATCTAACACTTGTCTCACAGAGTCCTTACAGGAAATACTACGACGTATTTGGTTATTTCTGGGCGCGACGTGACATGAACCTTCCGAGACCCTGTTCCAGGAAGACCTTCTGCCTGGGTCAGAGATCAGAGAGTAGAGAAGCCGTGGGAGCATAACTGACCCGGGCCCATTCTCACCTCGGCAGCCAGGTAGTTCCCCGTTGCCAGGTGTTTGAAGCGGAAGAGGCTGTTCCACTGGCCTGCCCCCCCTCTGCAGGGATCATACTGCACGACCTGCAGGAGAAAAGGTCACCGCTGACGGCTACAAAGAAGCAGGTATAGCAAACAAACACTTTCCAACATAAGACATTGGAACGGGTTCAACATAGGGGTACGAGAATGATTCCTGGTCTTATAGGAACGTCTTATGAGGAGAGGTTAGCTGAGCTCCATATGTTCAGCCTCGAGCAAAGGAGACTAAGGGGGAACGTGATCCAGGTATATAAAGGAGACTAGGGGGGGATGTGATCCAGGTATATAAAGGAGACTAAGGGGGGACGTGATCCAGGTATATAAAGGAGACTAAGGGGGGACGTGA
>JABFEB020000060.1:27343454-27364737 GCA_019775895.2 Stomatorhinus ivindoensis | reverse complement strand
CCGAGACACGCTTTACTGAATATCCAGAATCTATAAAAGTCAAGGCTGGAGAAAGCAAAGAATAGTAAAATCATCAGTCACATACACACACACATATTAATTTCTTTGTGGGAGCCATTTGTTTGGGAAAACCCCCAATCCCATCAATGACAAGCCTAACCCCTACCCAGCCCAAACCTTAACCAAAAGTAACCAAACAAAATACGAGTCTTTCGGCATTTTTACTTTTTTGATTGTAGTCATACATTTTTATAAAACTCAATTTCCCCTTGTGGAGACCAAAAGTATCACACAACTTCCCCACAACATCAAAATAACAGGATTTTATCACACTGTGGTGACATTTGCACATAAAATGGTATACCCAGAAAATCACAAACAAACACCCATGTCAGAAAACTGTGTAAACCAGTGATTCCCAATCCAGTCAGCGGGGACCCATAGTTGGTCCACGTTTTTGCTCCCTCCCAGCTCCCAGTCAGCAAAAACATGGAGAGTCTGTGGGTGTAAACTAAAGTGGTTTTAGATTCAATAACAAGGAAACCTAAGCCAGACATTGAGGATGGGGTTCAAGCTGTGCTTTAAAAAGGTTCCACCATTTTACTACTATCAGGAACAGGTCCTAGATTTCAGCGTATATGGCTTGATCTCTTATGAAAACCACAGACGCGTCTCCGATTATCGTCACAGTCACTCGGACAAAATTTTCTTCTGTGAAGGCAGCCACCTATCATAAAGCAGGTAAGTACCCTGAATCGTATGAGGTAGGACCCTACTGCTGGAAGTGTGAACCTAAGAGCATAGATGTCGGGGTTAAATGCCACCGCCCATTCATTCAACGTCAGGCTCATTGATTCTCGAGTTTCCCCGGATAACATGTTTAAGTCTCTTCCTCAAGCAGCACTGAAATGGAGCATACAGTAAAGTTACGGCTTAAGGTTAAGCTGACAGAGCCATATGCACACGCCGATTCACCCCCGCTTCCCATGAGGACACATTTAGGTCCGTAGAGGTATTAGTACTATGTACTTATAAAATGACCTTTTAAACTGGATACCTGAATGCCAGTAATGGGGCTGACTGAATTACTGTCCTGCTGTAAGCAGGATATTCTGTATTCTGTACTTCTGTACTCTGGACTAACAGTCTATTTATCAAAACACCCAACATACCTACTCAACAGGCACTGTCGCCTGCTTGGTTAGGGGTATACATAAGGGTTGGCCCAAGGGGTGCAGCTGAACGCTGATTGGCCGCTAGAGTACCATCTGACCTATCACTCAATTTTTCAAAACATATCATTAGCTAATGCATAGGTTGCCCCTCTGCATGAATTGCAGCCCATCTTCTTCCCCACACTTTAAAATCTAAATCCCCGAATCACCCCTGCTGGGTAGAGATCCACTCCTCTATGCAAAGGTTATCAATTAGTGCATGTAGGATAAGGAGGCAAAAACGCACCATAGCTGTAGGAATGTGAAACTGCAGCTATATTGCATGGTAAACAGAGCCCGCTAACAGCTTGTTCTCCAATGTAATGCAGAGGTTACAGAGAAATGGTGGGTGCAGGACAGAAGTGCAGAGAGCCGAGCAGTGAGCCCTGGTGCACCTGGATGATGTTGTTGTACTTCACCACCTCCCCGAGCAGCTTCTTGTTCTCCGATTCATTCTGTTTCTGTTCCAGCTCGGCCGCGTGCTGGAAACAGGAGATTTTGGTTCAGAAAGTCGCCCAACAGGCCTACCAGGATGTCTCGGCGCCAAGGGAGCAAACAGTGAGCACACCCAGATCTCCCCCCCAGCCAGGGTGGCCCTCCTGCAGCTTCTGTATTCTGCATTCCATGACATGCCAGGATGACCAGCCCCACACCAAAGACTGGGATTTAAAAAACCTGTACAGCTACAGGTATAACATTCACATGTGGAAAAGTCATGCATCAGTACAAAGTGTACAAAAACATTTCATTTACAATCGGACAAAAATCTTAGAAGATTTCAATTACGAGTGATTTGAATTCTTATATTTTTGTGTTAAATACACAGACCAAACTACTAATTATTTAGACAATTTGTAAAAATCAACAACAATAATAATAGATCTGCGGGAGGAACTTGTCCCTTTGCGTACCATATCTTACTCTCCATGACACAGACACACGTGTAGGTGAAGCGAGCCTGGCTGTGAAGAGCAGCCACCTGCAGTGGAGCCCACAGAGCTGGGGGCAAAGGGCCTCGCTCAAGGGCCCACAGACATGTAACCATGCGGCTAAAGCGGGACTCGAACCTGCGACTTTCCGATCACAGACACAGAGATTTAGCCCACCGAGCTGCATGCTGCTCTCTGTTACATATATTAATATAAAATATTATACTAATGCCTGTATCCCACATGACAGGTACACGAAGTACAGGAAACACATAACTTTACCCTAAGCTCTCTGACAAACACAATCCTTATATACTTATAACACACTTTTCATGGTCATTACAGGACGTATGACGCCGACTTTTTTCATTTTTTCATTTCTATCTGCCGCATGAGAATTCCCTTCCACACAAGGCGTTCAAAGGACAATCTGCACTAGAACTCAAGAGTTTGCTGAAGAAAAATGTCAGAATTGTTAATTCTAACTTGTTAAGGACACAAGGCAAGACCTCTGGGGCAGAATGGCGAAACGGGCTGCGGCGAGCAATCAGAGAGCTCCAGCAACGCTGTCCACCCAATCCAGCAAGGGCAGACAGGATTAGCATCCTGCCTCAATGGATTTATCACACCTCGAGCCACTGAAGCTTCAATAAAATGCTACAATAATAATAATTCATACAAAACCTATTCCGATCTCTGAAGTCTGTCAGCTAATCAAACACAAGTTCCATTCGGATTAGCGCTGTATTTCTGAGGCTCGGACGAAGGCCTCGAGGGCTCATCAGCGCGGCCGTGAACCTCCGGGTCCCAGTCACATACCTGTAACTTCTTCAGCAAGTCCACCTCTGTGTCGTTGCCCTGCTTCCCCTGCTTGGCTTTCCAGAACTGCTTCTGCGCAGAGTACCTGCTCATGGGACAGACCTTAAACAGGCAGTCTGGAGAGAAAGAGGGAGGGGAGGTGATTTTTATGGTACAGATGTCACGCGCAAGTCGAAATGATGTCAGTTAGACTGATATTCTGCATAACATTCACTATTCAAACTCATCTCTGATTTTATTAAAGGGACCTATTATGCTCATTTGAAGTGTTCATAGTTTTATTTTCGGGGTCTGGACTAGATTTGCATGCTTCAATGTTCCACCACATTATTTTTCTCATACTGTGCATTTACAGTCACTCTGTCTATAACTGTCTGAAATGCTCTATTAGAGCTTTAAGCCCCACCCCCAATAAGCCCAGTGTGCTCTGATTGGTCAGATTGCCCTTCATGTTCCACCTCTGATTTTCTGACAGATCCTTGAAGGTAGGTAGACCAATAAGGATTGTGTCTTGAGGTGACCTCACCATGTCATAGAAGTTTGGGCTGAAATTCCAACAGATTACAGAAAAGTGGGTTTTCCCTTCAGTGTTTACCTCGGGCCTTCAGACTTTGCAGAATTTTTATGCACATAACGCTATATAACTGGAAAAACTGGAAAAGCATTATTGGGCCCCTTTTATAAGACAGAGAAGCACAACAGAAAAAAACAAACAGCAAAGGTTTTTCACTACGAAAGATGACTTATAAAGGCAAACTCATTTGAACCAGTGATTCCTGCAGAAACCGGCTGCAGCTGAGGTAACTCAACAGGAGCAGCCTGGGAAATCTCAGACCATCAAGCTACAGCAGGCGAAGGGATCTTGCCTGTTAAATAAACCCTGCCCTGCCATGCAATGCAATGCAATGGAGGTACAGTCGGCGAACCAAGAGGGAGAGGAGAGCGCAGCCTTGGGAGGTCGAGTGACATGGAGACGTCAAGGAATGAGAACCAGCGTCCATTGCTTAAGGGTAGGGGATTAACACACTAATCCCGGATGAAAACAGGACTAACAAAACACTAAAATCAATAAAGGTAAAAAAAAAAGGTAACTAAAATTACTCTTTTAAGGTGATGATACACAGCAATGTTGCCAAGGCAACCAGGTGAGACAAAGGGCAACTTATCTGGATCAGGATGATCGCAAAATGTTACCCACTGCCAATTAAAGTTTTTCAAACAGAAATGTGTTGCCCAGAATCAGTGGAAAAGTGCCTGAGCAACAACACCCAGCAATATTGCTCAAAAAGTTACCCAGTGTATTGCAACCCTATAAGTGGAATTTTAAACAGGCTACATGCAACAACTCGGGAGATTTAAGAAATGAATGAGGAGTACTAATTTGCAGGTTCCTCACAGTGCATGCTGTTCATTTTTAATACTGATGAGCAAACTTCACTGGCATCACAGACTACTCACACATGCTAATTATAACTGAAGAGTCCTGAATCCTGAAACTAGCTCAGTGCCTAGACTGGCAGACGCTGAGAGAACACCCTGGCTCACTCACCTCTGAACTTCTTGGGGGGGTTGGTTAGGTCTCCAGCTTCAGGCTGCACCACACATCTGTCATCTACCAACCTGAGGGGGGGAGGGGGGAACAGCACATGGCTTATTCCAGAAGCAGAATGCCACTGTTAAACGATTTGTGCGTGCAGGGGGGGCCTTTATTCCTGCAGGGTAGGTCAACAAAAGGTGTTTTCTCATCACTAGCATTTTTTCCAGGAACCAGAACCTTTTTCCAGAACCAGGAACTTGTGGTGTTTACATCGCAGGAACACAGCCCGATTGTAATTCCTCAGACGCAGTTCTGGAACCCTTTCAAGTACCTACTCCAGACTGGGAACTTTCCCTTCAAACAGTACTTGGGAGGCATTTACAGTGATAAACTTGCTGACTGGTTGACCACAAGCACTTCTGCTAACTTGGAAGTCACACAGAAATATAGGGAAAAGTGACAGAAGTACAGGAGCAAGAATTGAGCAGATGGATTAAATTTTATAGCTCAATTACATTTAATGCACAAATTAATGTATTTTTTCCTTGCATCTCCATATTTCTGCATGAGGAAATTCAATCAATAACCAATATACCTTTGTCTAATTAGTGAGATAATTATACATAGTTCTTTATTCTGTGGAAACAAAAGATTGATTTGCTAAGCAGATTTAATAAGAATTATCAACGCCACAGGTCATATAAATAAAACATAAATTAAACACTGTGTCCTGTTTTGAGCGCGACTGATGCCCCCAATGACTAAAGACTTGTTCATTCTCCATTGTTTTGGCGTGGTGGTGTAGTTTATTAGCAAATTGTGTGTGAAGTTTAACCTATGAGCATCTCCCCTGCTTATTTAGCATAAAGATACCAGTTCCTGTTGTGCAGTGTGAAAGCGACACATTATAATTGCCAGGAGCTACAAATGTTCCCAGTCCAGACAACCCAGGATCTTCTTCCGGAACTTTGGTGTTAAAACGACTAAAGGCACTTCGCCCAAGGCTGCACTGACATTCCAGGGTGGCCGTTACTCCCTGGCTCACAAGGGCAGCTTTGTTTGCAAGACACACACATCTCAGATGAACATATCCACGCACAGGCAGGCAGTGACAGATTTTTGACAAGCCGTCAAGAGCAGGCCAGCCGAAACACCGTGGAAACGGACAAGGGTGAGGAGGCCGCAAAAACTGGAGGTCTAACCCAGCCAGACAGCGATTACGCAAAACTCCCTGGGTAACCAGGAAGAGTTAATGCAAGGAAAAAGCTCCACACCCAAGCAGAATGCCAGAAAGGTCTGAACAGGCCCGTTGATGGTAAGACTTGGCTGTCCTCCGGAGAAACACTGGCAAGGATACAAACTCTAGCGCAGCAACCCACCCGGCCACGTGGTATGCAATCTCAACTGCTCAAGGTTGGTTACCGCCACCCTTAATCTGACCCACACACCCAAATATGGGACCATTCTCACAGGAACGCACAGGAGCCTCTATGAAGAGAAGAGAATTCTGGAGAATTAAGCTCATATCCAATATTCAATCCGAGGGGTTCGCTTCATCGACGAGTAAAGTCGGCTACAGACTAATGTGGATGTTTTAAGGCTCAGCATTCATTGTGATATTAGAAAGTTTTGAGATATTGTGAAATTTTTCAAGCAAAAAAGGAGTAGAAATTTACCCGAAATGAGCTACAGCAAAATATAATATTATCTACCAATAGAGACTGTCAAAGAAATTGGTGGTATTACAGCGAGTTCTGCCAAAAAATAACACAAAACAGTGCTGACTAATCATTTGCTTTTCTCAATATCATCTCCGTGGAATCCAAAATATTTTTGTACGGTGGAAGTAGAATGTCTTTTGGTGACCAGTGGCCTGTACTACGAAGCGGGGTTACTGGTTTATCGGGGTAACTTGTCGGATTTAAGGTACCACAGTTTAAACGGACTTCATATTCGTTCGCTTACATTTCGCCCAGACCACCTTAAATCTGACAAGTTACCCCGATAAGCCAGTAACCCCACTTCGTAGTACAGGCCACAGATCTCATTCTCTTTTTATCCCCCCGCTCATTTTCATTGAATTTCTCTCAAATGCCCCACACAGTCTGTGAGCGATTCTGACGAGGGGGAAAACAATCGCGCTTGCAGAGCTCACGCAAAAGCAGCAGTGTTTTTTTCTTCTTTAAATATTCTAGATAATTTCGCAAAGGACAGATTGTTAAACCTGCAAAACTTGCACAGCTAGGTTTCCTTTAACAGAAAAAAAACATTACGGCCTAACTTAAGGTCTTAACCCAGCCTATTCTCCCAGTCCTTGCAGTATGACAACAGCAAGTGTGTAACATATAACGTCAGTATTAATGTGGTATACTTTGCAGATGTGATTTGGATCCGAAAATAAAAGCAGATTTTACCACTTGACAAAGAAGTGTGGTATTTCTTCCTGTGAAGAGTAAATGGTGCATGACACCAGTGTATGGTGGAAACTTCAGTACCTTTGTGTTCACTATTCTCGAATGTGTACTAAGATCAGAGGGAAAGAGTAATGTCAACAGAGGCCTTGCACGCGGTCTGCTTTCTGCAAGCGTGCCTAGAAACTTCCAGCGCTGGGCACAGGTTTGCAGATTAGGTAACACATATCTCCAAAACCTGCAGCATTCCCAAGACACTTAGCCTTGTTAATGAAGAAGGCCACCGTTCACAGTTGACTCTAGCGGCACTGAGGCAAGTAATGGGTTTGTCCATCACCAGGAATGATGGGGGAAGAGAGACATTTAAGGAAAAACAAAATGTGTAACTCAGCATCACATGATGTTACGGGATGATGGTCCATAAAAAAATTTCCGGAAACACAGCAGTCCTGCGAGTTGGATAAATGCTGAGGAATCACACACAGACACAGATACACATACATACAAGCACAGGTATGCACACACACAAATTTCAGGCATGTATATCTTTATAGGGACTCTCTGTTCATTTCTATGGGAAAAACCCTAATTCCAACTATTATGCTAACCTTAACCCCTACCCAGCCCTAACCTTAACCCCTACCCAGCCATAACCTTAACCCCTACCCAGCCCTAACCTTAACCCCTACCCAGCCATAACCTTAACCCCTACCCAGCCCTAACCTTAACCCCTACCCAGCCCTAACCTTAACCCCTACCCAGCCCTAACCTTAACCATTCACAGATTTTTGTGAAATTGAGTTTCCCCTTGTGGTGACCGAAAAAAAATGATGTCCCTACAAGGATAAAAAGTCCTGCTTCCCACTTCTCAGGACCTAAAATTCCCCTTGGACTGAATTCAAGGACCACTTTCAGGAAACAAAGGAAGTTGATAACCTAACATAACAATGAACATTGAATGTTTTCTTACTCCTACTTGTCGAGACCTCACGTTGCAAACCGTGACCGGTTCCCGAGAAAATCCTCAACAGGGCCCCGTATCAGCGCACCCCACACAGCGACCTGGGAAGCGGGAGTTTCGCACTTGGGAAACGCGAATCTCCCCAGGTCCTCTGGCACGGCGCTCCGACACGCCTGCAAACGGTAATCTCCCGTCTGAACCGCGATCTGCAGCTGGACCCGGCCAACATGCAGGACACCAAAACAACAAAAAGAAACATCACTACGGCAAATAACAAACACTGACTATGTTAACAGTGCAGGATGGAGAAAAAAAAGTAAAAATTTGTAACTTTGCTTGTCACTAGGGAAGTACTTTGTAATTTTACATTCTTAAGGTACAGAAATGGACTCTGAGGAACATCCCAAAAGGTACAAACAGCATTAGTATACCATCAATGGTATTGAGATGTCCCCTAGAGTCCATTTCTGTACCTTAAAATGTAGAGTTATTAACAGCTAAGGGTGTGATTGGTAGACTCTTGAGGGTACAGCCCCAGTGACAAGCAAAGGTACACATTTAGACCCTTTTTTCTGAGTGTAAAATTAAACATAGGACTCTCCATTTGTATTATTATTATCATCATTATTATGGGTCTGACCACCAGCTGTGTTGTATCCCAGTTGTTTTTATCACCGTTACTTGCTATTACCCTGTTTTAACATAGATTACTGGCTTTTGCTATATATTTGCTTTTACTTAAAGAGCAACTTAGTAGGGAGTATGTAAACTGAAAATGTCATGGGAAATATATAAATGAAATAGGGAAACGCTTAGAGGTGCTTGTAAACCTTTGGGTTCATTCAGGAGTAAAGGCGCAGTGGCAATCCTGCCCTGCAGTCTGGTTAAACGTGAACCAACAGCGGCTCCAGTCACACATCAGTTACCTTACAGCACACTGACAGGCAGTTATATCACCATTACTGCGTGTCAGAAAAAGACTAGTCACCAAGTTCAGACACGGCTCATTTAAAAGTAAAGATTAAGTAAACTTAAC
Organism: Stomatorhinus ivindoensis; assembly: GCA_019775895.2. Taxonomy (NCBI): domain Eukaryota; kingdom Metazoa; phylum Chordata; class Actinopteri; order Osteoglossiformes; family Mormyridae; genus Stomatorhinus; species Stomatorhinus ivindoensis. The sequence goes on along the minus strand of JABFEB020000060.1, from coordinate 27,355,830 downwards.
TTGGGCACTACATAATTCAATGAATAATTTAAAAATATATAAAAAGACAATATTTCTAGGTAGTAAGTATAGCTGACCCAACATAGTGGGGCGAGAATAACATCCATTCTCTTCTAAGAAGACGCACCACATTTAAGCGAAATTTTCCACATGATTTCCTTATTTGTAACACCCAAATAAAGCACTGATATACAATAAACAGCAACAATAAAAAAGACTTTCCTATAAGACAAAAAAACAGGTGCCAAAAAATTACCAGAGGATCGCTGTAGCAACTTTAACACTTTTCCTTACTTTGGCATTTATGTGAAGGTCTGCTCCCATGGGCAGATGAGACACATAATCAACAATAATTATCAGGTTTATCAGCTTATTTTTAGAAGACAGGCTAGTATAATACTGTGCAATCATGTTTAGAAGAGGTTGGCACAATGAAATCAAACCCAGCCTTGCTGGGGGAGGGGCACACTATGTGAATAAAGCCAAAGTGGGGGGGGGGGGGGTGAGTCATCACACATTTTTCCAGAAAATTCCTGATGCTCTAACCTTTGGGAGTGGTTGAAACAAAAGCAATGCACTCTGGGGTTACGTCTAACAACTTCCAAAAAGCTTCCAGAAAGATCCAACGGTCAGGCGTCTGTCGGTAGAGCGCAGTCCTGTTCAGAGTCGTTAATGAGTTACGCACAGGCAAGATCTAACAGACCACCAAAAAGCCACGCCGCTGGCTCGCTTTGCATTCGATAAATGATAAACCCAAAGTGGCATTTACATGCACCAAAACCGAAAGGTGCAAATGAAGCCAGAAAGAGCACAGACCACTGGAGGTGGCAAGAACATCCTGGGTGGATTGTTGAATAACTTCAGAATATGGAAAAAAAAGGTAGGGATTGGGTTTAAAATGTCATCATCATACTGTAGGTGATGATAAATCATACTCCCAAAGAGAACTTACATGCCAATTAAGTACTGTCTCTCCTAATACACAGCCTTCCACAAGGTGTATGAGTCAAAACGTTTCCTGCCCCCACAGCTCTGAAACAGTTAGAGTTATAGATGGCGTCGTTCTCTACTGCATCCTGACTCATCACTGCCTACTTCTCTCCAGCAGATGATAGACACGTGTAGGGCAGTCAGTTTGGTGGAGGTATGGTTCCACTCCCAGGGATGCCATTAACTTGATCGGAAGACGTTAGGTATAGCTGAGGGTGGTGTGAAACCCCGAGTCAGGAACGTGATAATGGAAAGGAGACTGAAAACCACAATTTAACGGTATAGTTTTACAGGATGCACGCCAAGGCCGGGTCAGGGAGTTTACTATGTATTACTCACACACATTCTGGCTGCTTGTTTTGGAGTAACAACAAAATGCAGGGGGAATCCTTCTCTTTAGAGACTGTAGTCTTAATTAAACACACAAAGGCATGTAAAAAAATCGATCGTTTCGCATTAGAATTTTTCATAAAGACTTTGCATTTTTTACTGGTTAGAACTGAAATAGTGTTATCCTGCAGAAATGTATCAGAGAGACAACGGCTTGGTATAAACGCAGCCTAAACCTGTCAGCGAGACTAAGAAAACTACCCGAAGCTCGCTTCCTGGAAGAAGATTCAATCTGCTGCACTTTTTGTGTGTTGAAACATCAGCAGGCTTTTATACGGACCGTAATCTGCCGCCAAAGTCTGTAAACTAAAAACACAACAGGATCCAGCTGCTCAACCCGCCGATGCGTTTCTCAACGGAGTGGCTTCCCAGCAAAGTTTTATTCTAAAATACCATCTTATACTACATCCCCGTAAAAAGTGCATGGAGTAAGAGGTGTGTTTGTCGGACATGTAGTTGCAACTGTCAGGCCTGTCAACAACTAGAAATTACTTCCTACTTCTGATGCCCTAGACTGGAGGAAATAAAGTTAATCACTTTGAAACTTTTTTAAAAGTGTCTGATCTTTCCAGAAAAGCTCTTGGGCGGTGCAAAAGCGATGGCACCTGTCAAAGGAATACAGCAAAACGTCTGAAACAAGCATGACAAAACCAGTCAGTAGCCATTTAGTAAGAGAGGAGCTCACCCCAAAGTGCTTATAAACCCATTCACCGTGCCTTCCGCATACAGTGAAACGATGTCTCCTTTGTGGAGAAAGCTTGATCTTTGATCGGACATTTTTCTTCCAAATTTGCTCCAGTTGATCTCTCAGGTTAGGACGCATGCACTCCTTTCTGGCGTGGAAGTAATGAGCACCTTCTTAAAAACGCTTCAACGTGTCTTCCGAACACCCAGACACTTCTCCAGCGCGAAAGTTAAGTCCCCGAAAGGCAGAAAGCATGTTTCTTGTTTCCCGCTGGAGAATGACAGCACGATGAGGGGTGCGATCGCGGTTCCCGAGGACGCCGATGTCTTTCTGCGGGAAATTATCGCTTCAGTTCATGCTCCGGACTTCTTCCTGGTGCAGAACCGGAGCGGCCTCTCCGAGACACTTTCGTATTCGCTAGTCTGGGAGGAAGCGGCTCCGCGCAGTCGGGGAGCCTATCCAGTAAGCCCAGTTGTTCCAGCCGTACCTCTCAGAAAAGCTTTACTGGTAGTTTTGAGTAAGTGCCTTCAGTACCAACTGTGCTTTTGTTTATTTCTTTTTTATTCTTACTTTAATATTATTTTTGTGTATTTGATCTTTTTCCAGGATCTGTCCTTGCAATTTCACTTCTCTGCATGCAGCACGATTTAATTGCACATACTGGTACAGATCTTGAGTTAGGAAGTGAATTTATTAAACGTCACACTGGCGCTTAGGGGCACATATTGCACTTTTACATTTGCGGAGAAAGGAAGACGGACATGTAGTTATAGATGGATGGGTATGTGCTGTCTGAGTTAAGGGAGATACGTAATGCAGGGGATTGCTCCATATGGAGATAAATGAGATTCTTTCATTTTAATTAGTAGTTGCAGATTCACATCAATAGTATGGAGTGTGTATTTATTGCAGGTGAGATACTGAAATATTACACTGCGTGATAACTATGTGGCCTGGGCTGAATTGCTGCTGTAGAGTACACTCGGGGAAAAAAGGGTAAACATTTGTACCTTTGCTTTTCACTGGGGCTGTATCCTTGTAATTGTATCTTTGAGGTTACAGAAGGAACATATCTGAGGAACATCCCAAATTTACAAACAGCATTAATGTACCATCAATGGTACAGAAATGTTCCCCAGAGTCCATTTCTGTACCTTAAAAGGTACAATTACCAACAGCTAAGGCTATAATTGGCAGTACAGCCTCAGTGACAAGTAAAGGTATACATTTTTACCTTTTTTCTGAAATTGTAGCCTATTCTCATAAGGCAGTCTTTGACCGGGTATCAGATCATGACATTTTTCTTTTTATATTTTCCTGTTCAAACAATATCAGGAAATATGGACAGTAATTAATTAGATTTGTAGACATGCAGTATTACTTATTTAACTTATGTTGCTGTTCCTCTGTTAAGCCTGAGTCAGTGTTTAATGTAGCCATTAGCGGACTGGTCTAGCTTCTGAGCTCTTAGGCCGCTTATAATTGGTCCACTGTAATTTTTGTAAAATGTAACTTTGTGTAAAGCGAGATTTGTGCATATAGTTCAGTTGAATTTTAGACTACATAAACATCTTAGGGATAAGGGCTAGGGTATGTGGAAGTAAATTTCAGATAAACATGAAAATTGTGTGAATGATGTTAAAACTTGCATTCATAATCAGAATATACTGATTTTTATTTAAAATATTTCCGAGCATAATTATTTCTAGTCATATACTCGACTCCTTCCTACACAGTCATTATCTGCATCTGAGAACAGATCTTAATTTAATTAACTAGCAACTGGAATATGCCGCTTATAATTGGTCCACTGTAATTTTTGTAAAATGTAACTTTGTGTAAAGCGAGATTTGTGCATATAGTTCAGTTGAATTTTAGACTACATAAACATCTTAGGGATAAGGGCTAGGGTATGTGGAAGTAAATTTCAGATAAACATGAAAATTGTGTGAATGATGTTAAAACTTGCATTCATAATCAGAATATACTGATTTTTATTTAAAATATTTCCGAGCATAATTATTTCTAGTCATATACTCGACTCCTTCCTACACAGTCATTATCTGCATCTGAGAACAGATCTTAATTTAATTAACTAGCAACTGGAATATGTAACCCACGTTTCTTGGAAAGTCCTGCTTTATTTTATATAACATTCCAAATTAATAATTAATTCCAAATTTGAACAATAGAATAGTTTATTGATCAAGGCAATGGCTTTATAGTCAAAATATGTGAAACTAATTTATCTCTTACAATACTAAGTGTGGACAAAATAAAAGTTTCGGCCATTCCTGGTCGTTTAGGTGTTGATTGAAATCCATTTGAATGTAGGATACTTACGCAATAGCCCATTGGCTATTGTATATTGCATACCACTCTTTAAGGTTAAAGTCTCTTACTTCAGACACATACTAGGATCCTGATATCTGTGTTGGGAGTGTTTCATGGTTTCCCTACAGATTGAAATAATACCGTGTTTCAAACATGTTACACCAGCAATGATGACATAAGCATGCATCACCTTTCCAGGAGGGATTAAAAGTGAAAATAGCTATATAGCAAACCGTAGCATTTCTAGATAAGGCAGTAATTGAACTGTATAATAATGGATGCGTGCATGCACCCATCCTCAGTCTGCTGCCTTCCTGGCCACAATCTGTGTGATAATCAGAAGCAAAAATAAACACAGCAAACCTGAACTGTAAACAAAACATCATTCCCACACAAGACCATGTAGTTCTATAGAACAAAATCATAAACACAGTTTTACGTGGATCATGATATTCATATTAATTTGTGGTTGTCAAAAAACTAACAATGACAAAAACTTGGATCAATCTAACTAACTTAATAATAAACAACTATGCAATATTCTTTAGCTATCATATGTTTTTTTTTTGGTACAGGAAATGACACTTCCTTAAATTAAAGGACCACTTTATCTGAGCTGGTTTGTGAAAGACTCTGCAAGATGTTTTGTCATCTTGGCACAGTGGGGTGGGGGTGGAAATCAGATAGCGTCAGTTCCAGTTAACTCACACATTTTAGAAGCTGTGCAAACCAGCTTTAACCCATTTAATGGGCATAGCTGAACAAGTCACTGACCTCCTTGGTGTCATCTGAGCCCAAACATTTGTAATTATGTGGGGCTTTTCCAGGGTTAAAGACAAGGCACTTTCTTTGTGGGTAACAAGGGTCAGCTGAACCACATGACCACTAAACCAACAGCTTTGTAGATAAATTTATCACCATGGCAGTACAAAAACAACAGAGCATGGAGATACAATTCAGGCTTTTAAGGGTGTGGAGCATGGAATCTTTGATCTGTAACTTATGGAATATCTCGGAAATATGGATTATTAATTCCTATTTAGACTGGCCTTAAACAGCTATGAAAACTGGACACACAAACGCAAAGGGATTCAGTCTACCAATCAATCGCTTCCTAACCTTTTTTCCTAAACAATTTAGTTTTTAAGGCCATTTTTTAAAACCTTTATTGTATACTTTTTATATTTTAATTGAATTATTATATTGTATAGTGCTGCTGTTATACACTTATTTTTGCATTTGTGTTTGAGTAGCACCATAGGGGCCCAGTGGAAATTGTACTTAAATGCACTGTGTACATGTATGTGGATGTGTTGACAATAAATGAGTCTTGAGTTTTGGGAATGATTCACTTCAGATCCCAGTCACTTGTGTTGTTCCTGATGTCTCAAGAAACAGGAGGGAAAAACAAGCAACACATTATTTTTATTTCCTTCCAGAACATCAGAATTTGCTAGTATAAAAGTGTGTAAAAAGAAATGTATTAAGAAAAAAACTGAAGAACTCTGCAACATTTCATCTGAGTACAGCATATAAAGGTAAAAAGTTGCAACACACGATCCAGCTACACATTTTTAGTAAAATAATCTCACTGTACAAATCTAACAAGACTCAAAGCAGCTTTGACAGACAGGCTATTCCACCAATCGGAAAGAGTCACATTATCTGGTGGCCTTCCCATTCTCGTGTGAGTCCATCCTGTAGAATAAAAGACAGCCGTCAGTCAAATGTACTGGTGGCCAATCACGTATCTGCTTTAATTATGACAGAATACAAACCCATTTTCATCTTTGAGGTGCTGGTACAGCTCAGCTTTGTTGTTGACAGAGTTGATTCTCCCAGCAAACTCCTGATGCTTGCGTGAGTTTGCAGCATTGATCCTATTGGTCCACATGGTGAAGAGTGAGACTGGACCTGTATAGTAGCACACAGTTATTGGGAATTTTGTGGGAAGCAGATGCTGTTAGAACAAAAACAATGCATTTCCTGGATGGACCTGTCACCACCCCCCCCAATCTAATCCCTACTCCTCCCCTACCCATCGACCTGTATGATCCCTCATAAAAAAACTGTATTCAGAGCTCAACTTTATGTGACTCACAATAGGATCTTGTTTACCATGCCTACATCTGTGGCTGTCCTTTTATGCGCCACCACTAATTCACATTGCATTTTTGGTGCAATTTGCCTCAAAGAAAGAAAGACTCCACACTATCACTTATACAATGTTCCTGGTAAGTTTGGGAAAAAAAAAAGATCCATCAAATAGGGTTGGCCTCTCACACCTTTGGGACCCGGGTTCGAATCTCTGCCTGGGTTACGTGTGTGGACGTTGCATGTTCTCCCCGTGTCATTGTGGGGTTTCCTCCAGGTACTCCGGCTTCCCCCCACAGTCTATAATCATACTGAGGCTAATTGGAGTTGATAAATTGTCCATAGTTATGCATGTGTGTGTGTGTGTGCTCTGCAGTGGGTTGGTGCCCAATTCTGGGTTATTCCCCACCGTGTGCCCATAGGCTCCAGAACCCCCCCCCCCGACCCTGAATAGGACAAGCGATTTCAACAAATGGATGGATCCAACAAATACTTTTATAGTTACAGTCTTCTGCAGCTGCCCTTTCTGTGCTTTGCTGACACCTAGTGCCACTGCCCCAATTTTGATATAATTTTTCTAATACTGAATTACACTCCAGATCTTCAACCATATAATGTTTCTGTGAAGTGGTAGCAGTTCCACTCCACTAACAGTAATGTTCACACTACAATAGTTCACACAACAATATTTTAACCCCGATTATCTGCCTACCTACAGTTTTGGGAGATCACTGACAATAGCCCCAGACTGGAGGCAGATTGGTGTTCCCTTGGCATTAGGAAATCACCGCTCGATCACTACTGTGAACTATTCAAAGACAAAATATCTGGACATGTCAGCGACTCCAAATCCTGTAGTGTCAAATGTGTTATGACCCAGCTGCGACTGGCAATAAATGCGCCGTCGCAGTACAGCCAATGACAGTGAAAGACACGGGGTGAGGGGAAACCCCGTATGCAACCCCGTTTCCTCAAAGTCCTATGTATAAGGTTTAATTTGCCCTGTGTTTGTAAATGTAGGTCATATGTTGTCAAACGTGTTTTTAACAATTTGTAGTTTCCTCATGTCACTTCTTGCCTGTGATTTCCTCCTGGTGAAAGACCTTGCAAAGTGTGACTGTGTCGCAGATTAGTTGAAGTGTATGAGTTCAATACTCCCGACGACAGGGATCTGACGATTTGAAAAGTAGTATAGTGTAAACATTTTTATATACACCTCAACAGCTTCTCACTGGTTAAATTCCTGATATTCCGCAAAACAAGCACAAAGGGCGGCCGCTTCCAGTCCACAGCAGCCACAGGGTCGTGACGGCGTTCTTTGAACCCTGCTCTTGCGTGGCTCTGGCCCGTTGCGGCCCACTTCGAAGGGAGGAGCCGTACCTTTGGCCTTCTCCGGAAGCTGGTGCTCCTCGATCTCCAGCCGGGGCTTCTTGTTAAGCGGCTCGGGCGAGTCTGGCGAGTCCTTGATGACCTCCGACTCTGGCAGGTCGTCCTTCTCACGCTCCAGGGCCGCCTTCAACCTGGGAGGCAGAGGAACCCACATGAGCACATGACCCATCTCTCCCCATCCTCTACGTTTCAGTCACCAGCAAACTGTTTTAAATGTACTAGCGCAGGGGTGGGTAATTTTCAGTGTGTGTGCAGGTTTTTGGGATAACCTCTAGGTCAGCTGTTCAAACCCACGTGTGAGGACTCTTCAGCCATTCAGCCCTCTGATTAGTAATCAATCAGGTAGTTGCAGTGAAAATCCGCACACACAGCGGCCCTTTCTGGATTAGATCGGCCACCCCTGCACTAGCAACACTCATGAACATTCAGGATTAATTTTCAAACTAAGAGACGTGGTACAAAGGTTTCATACTTTGAGACAGTTGAACTATGTGAGAAAACCAGAGTACCTACGCAACGCAGAAAGAATATGCAAACTCAATGCACAGCTGCAGTGGGATTTGAACCCAAAATCCTGGAGGTGTACGGTGATAGTGCTCACCATTTGGCCCCGGTGCCACCTTAAAACTGAGGAGAATTATAATTTTCTTAATTAAATGTATGCAGCTGAGGAAATGGCATATATCTGGATCACAGTGATGGCTTAGGTACAAGATGGCCACTAAATGAGAGTTTTGTGGTCCACAGCTTGGTTAGATTAGGGTCCAGGTAGCCTTCAGTGAAAAGCCCCTGACCTCTCAGACTCCTGCCAGCTCCTCTCGGCCTCCGAGTCCTTGCCGTTCTTCTCGGCCTTGTCCTCCCGGTCTTCCCTCTTCCTGCCACGTTTCTTGCGCTCCTCCTCCTCGGGCGGCTTGCTGCGGCAGGCCAGAACGCAGTCCAGCACACGCTGGTGCCGCTCGCTGCCGCCGACATGGGTGCGCACCAGCGTCTCCAGCTCGTTCCACATGATGCGGTACTGCTCGTCCCTGGGGGGAGGAGCCGAGCACAGCGACCGTCAGCCAATCACAAGGCAGTACTCCTAATGTTATGATGGCATTTAACAGAGCCCTGGTCCTGGAGAGGAGACAACAGATTACATGACAGTCAGAAGAAATGAAGTTCTAGAAGCTCCCTCTTGCGCTCTTTAGCTACCATTTTTTGCTAAAATACATCCAGTGGGTAAACTAAAAGCACAGGAGAGTTTACTGGGCCCTGTCCAAGTGAACCACGCCACGCTCTGATATTTCTTCCAGTTGAACTGTTAATCAATTACCCGAGTTGCTGTACAGATTTACCTGAACAATCATTATACTCATATTAAACTCACATTAGTGAAAGAAAGCGCACAGAGATTTAAAAAGCACTACGTTTGTTCCCCCTTAATTAGTTTAAAAGAATGAATCTGTGTTAAAGCAAAATTAACCACTAATCTCTAATTTAGTGATTAAGTAGGTTATCTTTTCAATTGTGGGTTAATTAGATTGTTAAATATTAACAAATTACAGAAACAGAAAAAGCTGCTCCGGCAACCTAATTTGAGTCATGATCCACTTCTTCAACGACGCATTATTATTTATGACTTCAGGTGGAATCCAGGCCTCCGTGGGGATGCTACCATCCACAGCAGGTAAATCCCTTCAAATAAATGAATCTGCCAAGTAACTCAATAACCCACGTAAAACTAGGCTGGTCCGTTCGGTCTCACCGTTTGGGGCCCTTGGCGTTTAGGCACCGTTTACACTAAGTTTACTCACCGTTTGGGGCCCTTGCCGTTTGGGCACCGTTTACACTAAGTTTACTCACCGTTTGGGGCCCTTGGCGTTTAGGCACCGTTTACACTAAGCTAACTCACCGTTTGGGGCCCTTGGCGTTTAGGCACCGTTTACACTAAGCTAACTCACCGTTTGGGGCCCTTAGCGTTTGGGCACCGTTTACACTAAGTTTACTCACCGTTTGGGGCCCTTGCCGTTTGGGCACTGTTTACACTAAGTTTACTCACCGTTTGGGGCCCTTGCCTCTGGTGCCCACAGTGGAGATGGGCAGAGGGTCGTTCTTCCTCTCCATGTCCACCAGATTGTAAACGGTCTTCTGACAAGTCAGCACATCCTCCTCAGATAAGCTCTCCTTCACGATCAAGTTAGCCAATGGCACCACCTGTGACAAGGAAGACTCCAGCTCTTAGGGGTAATATTCAGGTGGGTTACAGAATGGGATGCAACATGCAACAGCCAGACCTGTTCGCAAACATGAGCCAGTATCAGAGGGAACAGGGGATGTTACATGACCTCCCACTTTGAGGCCACCGCGGGGCTTCAAGAGAGCTTGTGATTGGTCACGTCATAAAACGGATGGACAGGATGCCGACACACTCACCGCCTGCATGTTGAAGATGGTGGTCTGGGAAATGATCATGGGCCAGTAGCGTGTATGTCGTTCCAGCTGGCTCTTGGCCCTCTCCAGCGGGACCTTCCCCGCACCGTCGCCGCCCTGGACTTCTGGAAAGGGTGTCAGTCGGTTCTCCCTCATAAACTCCCCAAAGTCCTAAAGGTGAACAGAGAAGATGGGATCGGTGAGTAGGAAGCATACAAAGGCTTTATAACTATTCAAAAAGAATAATGACTACTTATTAATGTGGAAGACGTAAGTTCAGCCTCGTGCACACTATAAAATGCCTCCCCCCCCCCCAAAAAAAAAAACAGCAGGGACGCCTGGTCACTCACAGTGATGCGGTAGTCCGTGACCCTGCCGCCACACCCCTCGCTGATGGATGGTGGGTCCTCCAGGGTGGAGCGGGTACAGTTGAGCACATGCAGGAAGATCTCCCCACCGTGGCTACTCAACATGTGGCTGATGACCTTTGACCCCGACTTCCGCGGCTGCTCCAAGAGCACCGAGCGACCTAAAGGGACGAGCCACCCCGTTATGACACCATCGGACATCACTGACAAGCTGCTCCTTCCCAAAGCCCAGTCCCAGGTTTCAGACTCACCGTTCAGGAGAAAGTTAGTCAGACAGGATGATGGGCGGCTATTGACGTCCACCGGCGAGATCCGATATGCGCCGGTACAGAAATGAAGTTCTGTAGCAACAGAACGAAGATTAAGTCACACAAGTCAGCTCTGAAGAGGGTCAGACATCAGACACTGCCTAAAAATCATATAACTAACGACAATTCAAAGCTACAAGCTAACCAGCAGCCCAGAAGAGAGAAGCTAAATCCCCCCTTTGCTCACCCACGCTGTTAGTGCGGGGAGTGCACCACTTCAGGGTCACTGTCTCCTTCAGCCCGCTGTCCCGGGGGGTGCTGCCCGTGGGGTGAAGGTCACCTGAGGCCACCATGAAGGAGTGGGGACAAGAAGGCCAGGTGAGCAACTCATGAGTCACGTATTTTTAATAGTAGAGTAGGATGTTCTCAGTAAGGACCATCTTAATTTCTGTCATTGTCAAGCTTGGTGACCGAGCTCAGTTCGGGGTCTTTGTTTAAGAGGAGAACACCTGCTAAGTGGTACAGGAGCACTACGGCACCACGAGAGACCACGGCCGTCGACCTTCACATACCGCTCTTGATGAACTCCATGTGGGCGTCTCGGTGGTGCAGCAACTCCACATCATAATTTGCCGACGTGTTGGCATGTTGCTCCTCCTTCGGGGCAGGGAAGAGGGAGGTCGGGGCACTGTCAGAGCACGCTTCCGGACACGCGCCGCTCTTGCTTGAAGTCGACTCAGAACGATTCCTTTCTACTATGAGGACCTTAGAGTCACGGCGACTGAAGGAGGCGACCTTGAGCACCGTAACTATGAAACCGCTCAAATCTTACCCAACCCTCCTTTGAACTCCCCTACTGAGCCTTTAGGTGTAGGGATAATAATCCTCCTATAATATGTAATTGAAGGGCACACCAGACTAAAGCCGTGACAAGGTCCCTGGGGCAATTAGAAGAAGGTATAATAAAAATGAGTCATCTGGGCTAGCGGGTGTATCAAAGAGTTACACCCTCAATTACGTGAGTCATTTTGGCCACTGGTTTGAGGGAGTCATCTGCTGGTTTATCAGCCGGAAGAAGGCAAGGCTTCCTCCGACCTCAAAGCGACGGGGATGACGACACACGACTGGTAAGAAGGAAGCTGATATAACGGCCAAGACCTTAGAGAGGGCTGAGAAGATGAGAACGAGCTAAAGACAACAAAAAAGTTGGAACCACATAAAATGAAGAGTGACCACAGCTCCAGAAAGCATCATAATAGTCATTCTCCACAAAGTGATCAGTTATATCATGGCCACAATCATCAATGGTGCCACAAAAAGCAATAAAATACCAAATTCATGCTATTAATTACTGTATGAGCAAGAATATCTTGACAGAAACACAATATTATGCATATACAGTGGGGCAAAAAAGTATTTAGTCAGCCACCGATTGTGCAAGTTCTCCCACTTAAAATGATGACAGAGGT
>JABFEB020000060.1:27319765-27340189 GCA_019775895.2 Stomatorhinus ivindoensis | reverse complement strand
TCCCTACTTCGCGGAAATTCAGTCATCGCGGTCGGCCTTGGAACCTATCTCCCGCGATAAGTGAGGGATTACTGTACATACCAATAACCCGTCTGCTCATGTACCAAAGTACATGCAAGTCGGACCACTACTTCTGGACGCTTAACTTTTTTTTGTCACTGAGTGTATTAAAAACATTGATCTTGGGATTTTATGAATCAATATTGCATTATGCAAATTAAGATCGATTTGAATCCGGAAATCAATGTTTCAAACCAAGCCTAACAAAGGAGAAATACTTCTGCAAAAACTCCCACCATCATTTCCTTTCACCTGCGCCTCACACATGTACTGCCCCCTCTGCGGCCCCCGTGTGCTGCAGCTGGCAATGTTCCCCTGCTCCAGTACTGCTACCAAAGTCTCAAGAGCTAGAACTGCCAAGTTCCAGCAATGCAAACATCTGTGTAGCAGGGAAGCTGCTGTGAATCGACGCGTGAGTAAATGGGTTATCGTTCCAGCCCCCAGCCTCAGGGTCAAGTAGCGACATCAGCGAGCAAGGAAGTGAAATTCTCTTAGAAAAAAGGCCCATAGTTCCCATGCACTTCACACAGAAGTGAGGCCCTTATAAATCACATATTAGCGTTAGCATAGCATTAGCGTGCTCACTGTCGGTGCTGACGGAATGAGTTTTACCATGACTCTGTCCCATTTACATGATACAAGAGATAATTACTGGAAAAATATGAGTGCTGTACTATGGTAAAATACAGCCTTCACACTCAACAAGATTTAGGACACAGAATCGTGCAGGTTAGGGTTAGGGTTAGGGTTAAAGCCCTACCTCTTTTCTAGGCCGGTCAGAGACCAGGGTCTCCTCTCCAAACGGGTAGGTATGGATCAGAACCAGCTCACACTGTTGAATCTGCATCAGTCTGGAAAACAGAAACACCCCATGAGGCCTTTATGCCAACAGCTTTGACCAAAACCAAGGGCAGAGCTGTGAATACAGGGTAAATACTGGTAGGATAATTGTTATTCTGGCTGCAACAGAGCATAAATCACTGTGGCAGACTGATTTCACTGCAAAATTTTACTCTGAACTGGTTAACTCGGGTAAAATATTTATGCTCCCTTTCGCCTAAAATCATTAACAAACAATTTCACGCATCTGGGAACACTATCCGGTATTTCGTGTTTGACACTGAACCACAAACAGTACTGGTACGTTTGTGAATACTGGCTATAAAGTATTCTGAGTGCTAAGTTTAAAAAATTACTCAATCTTAGAGGCAAGCATATGAACTTAGCCTTAACGGCGTAACCTTATTCGGGCTTTAGTTCCTTATATGGCTACGTAAAGACAGACTGGGTTAAGGTAAGGTCGGCGGATGTCTCGGACCCAAGTCCAGCCACCCGTGCCAGAACTCACCGATCTGAAGCAGCCGCGATCTTGTTCTGCTCCAGGATGGTCTCCTGCACATAGTCCTCCAGCATTCGCACATGCGTGTCACTGCACCACAAGGAGGGCACGTTACACGAGGGAGCGGCCCTTACTCGGGGTTTAAAAATAAGACTTGAAGAGCGCGCAAGTCTCCGTGGAAGGGGCCCTGCCCGCACCTCTTGGCGTTGGTAAGGCAGATGATGCGCCCTCGGTTGTTGACCCGCTCAGCCTGGTCCATGAGGGTGGTGCGCGCCTCGTGCTGGTACTCCGTCAGCTTGCACAGGGACCCCACGGCGGCCACCAGGCCGTGTAGGATGCTGCAGCACTCGGGGTCCTCGCTGGGGTTGGGGGGCCCCACGACAGCCAGCCTCGCCATCAGCTGCCGCAGAGAGGAGCCGCAGAGAGCGTGACACGCCAGCCGCCCACTGACCCCACCTCCTTAACTTCCACGCGTAAATTTCACCTTCATCCCAGCGTTTCCCGGCGCCCCAAGGCTGTACACAAAGATTATTCTTACTCTCTGGCAACAGAAAGATTTTTTCATCCAACAGAGTCACACTGAACGTCCCAGTTCACTTCCCACTCCAAAGCATTAAGGTTACTAACTGACTCCATGGAAGCAAAATGTAGGACGTACAAATACTACATTAACTGCACATAAACCCCCATCATTTGTTTATAATTATTTTCTGCACAATACTGTGTCTGTATTACATGTGCACTTCAGTTTGCACTATATTTGGACCTGTGCATGCCAGTCCCTCACTGCTGCACAAGATTTCCCCCTAGAACAGTATCTTATCTAATATGAAATTTCAATTTTTACTGAATTTTCAGCTGTTTTCCGCCTTTTGACAGAGTATTCAGCGCATACAGTACCAATCATAAGTTTGGACACGCCAAGTCACATGACCTGACCACCTGACCGAAACCCGGTAGAGACGCTTCAGGATGACTGTAACCAGAGGGTTGGGAGACCTGGTGAATACACCCACAGGACCCATTCTAAATCCATAGGCATCAATTATGGAGCTGGTATATATACCAAGATATTTTGGACAATTCTATGCGTCCAGCTTTGTGGGAAGTTATGGGAAGGCCCTTTTCTGCTCCAGCATGACTGAGTCCCAGTGCACAAAGCAAGGTCCATACAGGCATGGTTGGGTGAGTCTGGTGTGGAAGAACTTGACTGGCCCGAACGGAGCCCTGATCTCGACCCCATCAAACACCTTCGGGATGAACTAGAGTGCAGATCGTGAGCCAGGCCTTCAAGTCCAACATCAGTGCCTGACCTCACAAATGCTCTCCTGGACGAATGGGCAAAAATTCCCCACATAAACATGGCGAAAGCTTGTGGAAAGCCTTCCTAGCAGAGTATGACATCACATCAATGCCAAACCTAGAGACACTACACAACAAGAAAAATATAAACCTGCATAAATATCCCACTTGCGAACCTAAATGTAAAACTGCGTTCGCGTCTATCATACTAGCAACAAATTATTATTATTTTTTGTCTAGTACTTCTTTGGTTAGTGTATAATTGTGTATGCATTATTTAATAGATTTGATGTCTTTATAATTATTCTAAGATGTAGAGAATAGTACAAATCTTTCTATGGGCAGGTGTGTCCAGATTTTTAACTGGTGCTATATGTCCAATAATTACTCTCTCTGTTTTCCTCATTGGGATCTATATTGGTTATTCCAAAGTTAGACGCATTTTGTACAGGACCGGCGTCAGAGCGGATCTACTGGGCTGGCATCACACTGACTATGGGGGGGCATTATCAATCGTGAACTATATTCATATGAGCGACGCTAGAGGTTGGCAATTTTTTGTGACTCCCATGGGCCACGGGATTGCCAGCGATGTTAGCGTCAGCTGCCAGCAACAACAAAGCACGACCCAAACAAGAGCTCAGCCATCATAACAGCCCCCTACACTGTCATGCAAACCCTAAGATCACAGGACTAATGAAAAAGTAAACAAGCATCCCTTGTGATGCATAAAACGCAAATACAGCGCAATGTTTTGTTCAGATTGAGCGCAGGAACAGCTTACCGTTGATTAGGCTTCCCATGAGTGACACAGCTCAAACTCCATCAGGTTCTCAACTTCGATATATATATTTTTTGTAATTCCCAAGACTGCAACTTATTCATCAATTTCCCCTCTGTATTAGACTTTATAAGACTATATATCAATTGTTGAGGATTTCACCGCATGCTGTCAGACTGGGAGACATAGGCCTATTCTCAATTTCTTCTGATCCAAGTAAAATTTGTAAATGAAAAGTGGAGTTTGGTTTAGGACGATAGTGCCACCACACTTTCTGTTGAAAGTGAAAATGACGTGCATAACGCACTTACAAATTTATAATGTATTAATATATTTTCAACATACAAAAAACAGATTTTCAACAAACAAAATCTATTGCTACACTGCTACATGAATGAATCGTTCTCTTGAACTGCACACCCTTATGAAAAGAGGCTGCTCAGCTGAATGAATTGCTACCCTAATGTGACCACTGGTGGTTGAAAATTCTATTTTATCATATTTTCCTCGCGAAAGTCAAATGCTGCACCAAAGCAACAACCAATCATCACGAACTAGCCTACATTCTTTAAAGTGAATTTATATGACAAAAAATTTTGAAACCGCTCTTTATTAATTTCATGAATGTTTACACATTTAATATCTGAAAAATAAGATATAAAAATGAATATTTTGGAGCGTGTGGTGGTGGTTTCTGGAGCGTGTGCGGGGGAGCATGGAGACTCACTAGGGGGGCAATGCCTTCGAATGCCCCCCCTTGATACCAGCACCGATTTTGTATCTTACACTTTAACTAGTCTATAATTGATTCTGAATTTTGCTGATAACATTAAATATAGCTGTATGCCAGGAGTTTCGTCCGTTCAGATCGCGCATCCTCAAAAACAGTGCTCATGATATTATGGAAATGTGACAACACATTATGCAGTATAACAACTCATTACATAACATTATTATGCAATAAAAAATATAACAAATCTGAAGTCTATATTATAATGAATCTATTTTCATCATCATCGCATAGTCCAAAAGAGAGCATCAGTGTGTTTTTCGTGATCCATTCCAGGTGGCTTCTGTGTCTCTATGACAGAATAGCAGGCTAAAGCTCAAATAAAAAACGATATAGAAAATAATGAGTGGGTTGGATCACTCATTTTTTTATAAATGAGGATACAAATTACTTCAGTTACATAGGGTTTTGAGAAACACTCAGTGAATGAATGATTTTAAGTAGAAGATAATGAACTAAGTGACACAAAGCTTTCGGGAAACACACCCTTGAAAATTTTCCTAAACAAAAGTTATTACATGTTGTTATTACATAATACGTTGTTACATGGTGTGTGAAAAAGCATTATGTAATAACACCACATTGTGTAAAGAAAATTTGGTACATTGTGTCGAATTCATATATTTTGACAATGTACTGCATTGTTACATAGTATTAAATGTTTTGATAGGCCAAAATGCCAACTGTACCTCTTGAGTGTTCTGGTCCACCTGGTTCCAGCTGTTCAGGATGTGACAGTCTGAGTCGCTGACTATGTAGTTCACCTGGTGATTAACATAATGGACAAACAGCTCAGTGTCTCAATGGGGGCAACACAGGCTATCATTTAAAGCACACAGGAACTCGCAAACTCAATACAGTTTTTAAAAACTTCGCTCTCTAACTTAACTGCAATTCATGAGATCCTATATTCATCTAAGAATCTACATATGCTTGATATCTTCAGGGCAAGGTGTCCTGTGAATTCAGGGACTACCGTGACCTTGTACTAAAAAGCAGTTTTGATAGATGGATGCATGGATGAGACTCAATGTACTGCTGCCTGTAATAGAGAGAACAAGGATCCTGTGGGGCTTACCAGTTTTCTGGTGGGGTAGATGTCGTAGAGAATGCGGCAGTACTCCATGGAGCACTCTACGGCACACGTCCACAGGGACTTGGAGACGGGGGCCAGCGGGATGACGCCCTGCGCGCGGTTTTTGGTCAGCATGTCGAACTCCACCTGCTGCCGGCACGACTCGGCCATGTAGTGACAATGGTCCACCACAAAGGCGGTCTTGTGTGACGCTGAGAAAATCTTCATCTTTACATCAACACAGCTGATCCTCGGTGACTAGTGGACATAAATGGTGCGTGTAATGAATGCAAGCTACAGCCAAGCCAGAGCTATTGTCAGGAAACCAGCGTGACGCTCTGGATGAGCTAATGTATAGTGATTACATTTTGTCAGAGCTCTATGTGTGCTCCTTAAAGACTGTACAGTACATACACTATTTCCCAATTCAGACAAAATAATTTACAAAAGCATCTGCATAGTCCAGATTTATAGAACTTAGAATCAGATACCATGTGAACTACCTTTTCCATTACCAAATGAATTACAGGAACAAGAATGAATATGTTATTTGGCTAGTATACTAACTATTGATCTACCTTCAAAATGCTTAGATTGGTCAATGTTATTGGAGGGCCTGGAGCCTATCACAGGCAGAGCAGGGCACAATGCTGGGATATGTCCTAGTCAAGATGCTGGTCCATTACAGGACACATAGATGCAAAAAGTACAAACGTACACTACAGAAAAAGCCTAAACGCATGTTTTTGGATTGTAGAAGGGGCATACCCCATACACAGCGGTGGGCCGTGAACTCACAACCATGGACCGATTAAGCTACCCACTGATATACTACATCAATCTACTTTATCAATCAATGTCGAAGCAACGACGTTAACACGAATGCAGCTTTGAAGTAAATAAAGAAAATAAGTACAGAAGAATATTTAGTAGCAAAATCTAAATACAATTAAAACGATTCGGTTTTATCAGCACGATAAATCGGTCTTAAGTGATATTGGCGAACTGTAGTTCCGTTGCACTAATCTCGTTAGCTACATAGTATAAGGTTAATCCACACAGAACTGGCATCATTACAGTGGGAATATTTTAGCTAGCGCTTCCTGTATTGATTTCGGGTAAAATAAGTGTCAAAGCCACGAATATTTATTTCATCGAGCAACAAGACTAATAATATATGACGTAAATAAAAGACAATAAACATGCGTTACCTTTTCTTGATCTGCGTCATCCAAATAGGATATTTATTTCTGAATAAAAAGTCCGTGGCTTGCGCGCTTGGCTTAAATTACAGATGGTTCATGTAGAAAAATAGTTGCTGTTCAACGAATCATTCGTGAAAGTTTAATATATACTTTTGTCAATTTACTTATTCCGCCTTCGGAATTTCATATTTTCTCTACAAAGCCAAAACATTAACAGGCATTCATATGTCTTGCATTAATAAGAAAAGAAGAACAACTAAAAATCATACGGACAGCGGTCGAGTCCGTCACCGAAGGCTGTCCGACTGCCGCACTCCAGCGACTAAAATTGGTTCCTGTTTAGTGCCGCCGCTCTGCATGCGATGCTACCGAAAAAAAAATACACACGCACACAGAATACAACATCCAAACCATCAAAAACTGAGACCTACTTTGTTTATCTGAATTATTGCTTGATTCTATGTCACGTTTAAAATATAATACATTTAAATGCATCTTACCTCACGTTTTGTAATTTTGCTATAAAATGATCTGTTCCTCTTTACCGCAATAAAACTTGTTTATACGACATGTAGAAAGCATTGTTTTATTGAATGCGGCAGAATTCCTAGTACACAAATGAAATTAAATAAAACAGAACAAGATCATTCGGCCTATATAAAATATTTTTATTTAGTTTTTTGTAATTCTTATGGTGTTTTATCGTAGTGGTTCCTATTCCACAGCTCTGTGTAAGGAGTGACCCCTTTAATTAGTTTTTTGTCCTATTGCTGTATTTCACCTTGCCTTAACGTGTTACAGTTTTCACCCCAGAGACCCACCAACAAAAATCGATAAGCCCAAGGCTAATTCAAGTCTTTCGTGTGTGACCACCCCCCCACCCCAGAATGACCTTCGCTGCCCCTGCCAACAGTTTACCACTAGGTTACAAAATCTGTCCTTTCTGATAATCCCCCTAAACTATGCTCTATAAGTGCCAGAGATACCTGCTTTTTAGTTGCACCTTGGTCAATAACTAGTTGGCCTTAGGCAAAATCTCATTATGCTAAAGTAGGATTTGCTTGTGTTTATTATGTATCCTGCTTCAGCATTAAATCATGCATAATTTAATTGAAACATATTGTTCTTGACACATTTTGTTCTCGGAAGGCGGCTCTTAACCTGCATTGTGTGGAAGCTGCTTATAAAGCAGAGGAGTCATGCCATTGTTTCATAAGCACTTCTGTAATTCAGTGGCTTCAAAAGCGGAGCTGCAGGGGTGACCCAGTGGCTTTCAGCCATTTGTGCGGATAACGGAACTTATATTGTGGAAGCGGAGAGACTAGATCTTCCAGTGGTTCCTGTTTAACGATGGCATCATTCTCTATGTAAAGTCACTCTCAATGGGGTGCAGGAAGACTGGAGTGGCAAATCTTAAAAATGCACTTTTTCCCCTGGTAACTCACTGGATCCAATGCTTTATGCAATACAGTAGCTGTCACATCAAGAGCTAATATTTCATTATAATTGTACAATTCAAGAAAACTATAATCTTTTATGAAAAAATGTCAGCAGAGTACAAGCATAATGTACAGTTAAAGTACAATATTCAAAAATACTGTTAACCATTTAGTATTGCTTTTCTTCTAAGTTTCTCAAAGAAAATATTCTATAAATTGTGTTCATTTACACATTTACAGTACTTAGGAGGGATGTGAATCTAGATTTGTGTTCATAGTCTGACTCACTCTTTGAGACAGAATCACTTGTTGAGACATGATATGTACAGTCAACACTTCGAAAGACTGGAATTGTATGGCACAGATCTACGAGTAGCTAAAGCAAAGGATCACATATTATAAAACAATTGTTTATGAAGTCTTAATACCTCTCAAACAGCTATTGTGAGTCTCCAGGTTCTGCTGAAAGGATGAAATACCCCTTTCTCATGGGTGTCTGTCCATGGGCCACCACCCATAGTTCAGGATCAACTTTCCCCTGCCTACCTTGAACTCAAAACTTTGGTATGGCTATATGACATAACAGCATTCCTCAACAGATAAATGGAATTAACATGAATATGACCTTTTATGGCTCACAGAACACTTAAAGCATATCTCACAATGGATTCAGTAATGTAATATAACATTCACCTATAAGCATGGTGTTTGACCACTCGTAAAAAGTTAAACATTTGAACATGAGGTAGATGTTTTTAAAAAGTGATACAGCATTCCGATTTAGAAGAGAACAAAGAGCGTTAATAATAACCATAAACATGAAACAACAAAGACCTGCAGTGAATTTGTTACCCTTGATTATATGCACTAAGATTCCGATACGTATTAGCAGGAAGGGATTTCCACTTAAGTCAAACCCTCTCGTACCATGTTGTTTTTTTCAAGGCAATCGTGTAGCATCATACATTTATGTAATGCTATTGTATAAATACATGAAATATATAATATATAAAAAATAAAGATTTAATATTGTTGAGCTCATTCTTTTGAACAGTACTGCTGTGCAGATGCTCCCTTGTGGTAGTATACTGACACCAAAGAAATTTTGAGCTATATACTTTAGAGCAAAGGTTTTCAATGATTTGCTAGCATGCAATATGTTTTGGTTCAGGAACAGATATGCAATGTTCATGTCCTTTACAGGAAATTCTTACAGGACCACAAATATGTTTGTATTATGGCAAGATGCTTTTTAGACAAGTCTCTGTCGAATATTTTAAAGTTTTATATTAAGCAAGTTGGATGTGTATGACTGGTGATTCGAGAAACACTTAGTGCTGAAGCTTGCACCTGGTTGACGTAAAACAGTGAGTTAGCCGCTGTTGTGTGGGCATGATAATACTCAGTGTAAAGCAAAAAACACATGGTAAACATCCATGGGAATGATTTCCAATGTTCAGTTCTTCTGTAATGGAGATGTTTTCTTCAAAGCGTTTATCCCTTCGCTCCGAATGTTGCTCTTCAGAAGCAGGTCCTCCGTAGCTCAGAGTCGACGCCCGACATTCTTCAGGTCTGGATGGTTCTGTGCCATGCGAAGGAATCAAAGTGAGGCTTCCCTTGAGTATGATCTGCGACCTACAAGGATGAAGAGGGAAGTGTGCATGTTTGTCACCACTGTGTTTTTTACTATTGCTACCACTGTCACCAAATGCCTGATTATTAGTAGTCTGCATAAAATTCCATAATTAAAAATAACCAAGTGTTTTAAAAACATATAGGTGGCAGAGTAGTTAAAACTTAATATGTTTTACTTTGACAATGGATAGTAAGAGTAGTGATCCACAGCAGAAAGGGCATTTTTTAATGTTTGTACGACTTTATAGACAGCACCTTAGCACATATATAGCATGTGAGGGGTTGACAATGTACTTCCAAGAAGAAATTCTCTGTTTTCATAACAGAGCAGTCTTTGATTATTTTGTCATTTTGTGATCCTGGCATTGTTGAGTATGTGTAAAGCTTGCAAGTGTTATTTTGCTGTGTGCAAAACCGGGTTTCGTTGAAATGACATTAAAAGAAATTTAAGAAATAATTTACGGGAAATGTAAGTTATAGGGCTAGACATTACATTTGCTATGGATAATATTGAAGTGTTTTGGTCACGTGATCGTAAGCGTCATAGCGTAAGGTTAAAGACATTTCTCACCTGGGAATAAGATGGTTGTGGAGTCTTCTTGTTGTGTGTAGGCTACATCGAGATTCCGGTTTTATTTGCTTCAGTTGCGTCGATTGTTTTGTCTGCAGGCTAATTTATGCAGTTATGTAAATTATTCTGAAGTCACGGCACTTCGATGTATAAACATGGTCGCTATAGGTCTTCCAGTAGTTCCACTTTATTTAAGATGTGAAAAAATGGGGGCTGTTTTTGTTGAAAGAAACATATGTATTTCATTTCCGAGTTGATATATATTGTTATATATTTCTGTCTTGTTGCCTATTTCCAAAGTCACGTCATCCATGTAGGTATTGCTGTTTTTTCCATAGTCATTTAATTTAATTGTTTGATTTTAGTTGTTCAGTCTTCATTGTTGTTGTTATGTCTTAATTCACAGTTCACATGGTTGTGTTTCCTTATTTCTCTGCTTTGTTGTTTTTAATATTAGTTGAACAACAATATTTAGTGCTGAAAATGCCCATCGTATTATCGCTTAGATCATCGCAAGTCGGTGTCAAACACCCAAAACGTTAATCAAAATGCAAAACAAAAAAAACGAAAGAAAATAATAATCCTAACAAAAACAAGAAGGCTCCATAGCACTACGTGCTTTGGACCCTTGAAAAGAAAAAATCACCAAGATAATAATACCACTTTCTATTACGGCGAAGGCATAAGACTGTCTGGAAGGTTGCTATAGAAACATTGCTGTATCCAAAGACTCCACGGCAAAGTTCATTTTCGTCCACGTGGTGGCGCCCTAATCTGTATACAATATTATAATCAAACATACGAGCGTATGCATACCAATACATGGATTACTTGTCATTCATATAAATCGAACGGGTTCGTACGTAATGAAATGTGCACAACGAGAATAGCCGCTTTATTGTACCAAAGGATGTGTCGACTAATTTTCCTAATATTTTGGTTTGATGTCATCGGGATTAAAATGTACATATAGGTCTGTTCAAAGTGCAAACATTCACTTTTTACACAATATTAATTTGGGGGTAAATTTTTGGAACGACCGATCGTATTGTTTCGTAGTATATTAAACGTCTTAGTGACAGCTATTTAGGTAGAACATGGGTTCCTAACCTGGCGACTTCTATATTAATATAACAGGCTAATTGTATATTGCTCGTGCTTTTTTGTGACCTCAATGGAAAATAAAACGCAAATCGATGTCTAGACTGCTAAAGTTCAAACTCTCCGATTGACCTTGAATATTATCATTATTATTACTGTTATTAGTAGTGGTAGTAGTAGTACTACACTGTCCAGAGAAATATCCAATAGACCTGTAATAGAGGAATACATTTGCTTCAGTAATTAAAACTAGTTGGTCCAATGTCCTTGCTCCTTAAATTAAATGTAAACTTGTTGTAATGAACGCCATAGATATTAATAAGAAATAAAGTGCTACTGGAGATGGAGCATGTAATAAAAATGGCTGTTTTACTACTCATAAGCGAGCTGAATGCAACTTTACGCTTTAATAGGCGCACAAACTGGAAGACACGTGGATGAAACGCGCAAATTTACAAATTCCGTCCCTTTGTCGATTATTTTGATGAAAAATCCTATAATTATAAGTGAGCATCAAACGTCGAAAAAAGGCTGTAAACATTTCGAAGCCAAAATGAGCGGGGTAAGCGCACAAAGCCGCTTCACGCATGTGACATGCGGTCCCGCATCATACGTCGGTGAACTTGCCCGTGTACGGCTTATGCGGGCTGTAATTGATGTATTTCAATGAATCCAGGTCTTCAGCTTCCATTAAATCAGACTTTGTGAGGGAAGGCTTGCTGTCAGACTTCTTGACATCCCCAAATGTAGGCTGCGGTTGACCACATGTAACATGAGTATATTGTGATTGTTCCTCATGTTCCGTCTCCCTGTGGTAGAAGTAGTTGAAATTCGACACAATGACAGGGACGGGCAGCGCAATAGTAAGGACACCGGCGATGGCACATAATGATCCGACGATCTTGCCCCCAACAGTGACAGGGCACATGTCTCCATAGCCCACGGTCGTCATTGATACTACTGCCCACCAAAAGGCATCGGGGATACTGCTGAATGAAGACTGTGGGTCATCGGTTTCAGCGAAGTACACGGCACTGGAGAACAGAATAACGCCTATGAAAAGGAAGAATATTAAGAGACCGAGCTCCCTCATGCTCGCCTGGAGTGTCTTCCCCAATATCTGGAGACCCTTCGAGTGTCGAGACAGTTTGAAAATGCGGAAGACTCGCACCAGGCGGATGACTCTTAGAATGGCCAGCGACATTGCTTGCTGACCATTGCCTTGGTTCTCCGCCAGCTCCAGCCCCAAAGTGATAAAATAGGGGATGATCGACACAATATCGATGGTGTTCATGATGTTTTTAAAGAAGGCGGGTTTACTGGGAGACGCAAAAAACCTCACCATCAGCTCAAATGAAAACCAGATGATGCACAAGGTCTCCACGATAAAGAACGGATCGGTGAATGGATTTGGTTTTTCCATTCCTAAAGTTCCATTGACAGAAAAGTGATCTTCGGAAAATCCGTGCGCATCCCGAAACTCCGGCAAGGTCTCCATGCAGAAAATAACAATGGATATCAAAATGACCACTACAGAAACGATTGCTATTCCTCTGGCTGGTCCTGAGCTCTCGGGGTATTCGAACAGAAGCCAAATCTGGCGCTGGAACTCGCTTTCTGGCAACGGGCGCTCTTCCTCTTTTATAAAACCTTCGTCGTCTTTGAATTTTTCAATCACGTCTTCGCCTAGATCGTAAAATTTGATCTCCTCCATAAATATGTCCATAGGTACGTTAGCAGGTCTCCGGAGCTTCCCCCCGGACTGGTAGTAATAAAGGATGGCATCAAAACTGGGTCGATTCCTGTCAAAGAAGTACTCGTTTCTCAAAGGGTCAAAGAATCGCATCCTTTTTCTTGGGTCCCCCAGCAGTGTTGATGGAAACTGAGACAGTGTTTTGAGCTGAGTTTCAAAGCGCAGTCCGGAGATGTTGATGACCACCCTCTCGCAGCATTCCTGGTCCATGCGCTCCGGATTACAGACATCTTGAGACAGGGCTGCAAGGGCCACAGTCTCCTCCAGGTTTTCTGAAGATACAACTGTCATTTTTACCCCCCCTACGGGTAACGCTTTTGGTACCACGTCTCACAGCAGCTCTCTATCCCCTGTGTTTCTCGACGTTTGACACAACGTGACCCAGCCACGCAGAAGAGCGACGTCCCTAGTTGCGCTTTGCCTCCCCAGTGTCAGTCTAGCGTGTGCGGACGCGTCCTCTTTGATTCCATCGTCTTCACTAATTGTCCACGGCTTATGCTTTCACCTTCCCCACGCAAGCAGTCTGGACCATTGGCTGTCACATTCATAGCATTTTGAGTAATAGTGCCCTCCCCAAGTGGGCTGACGTTTAGGCGCTCACTCGCTAAGTAGGAAATGCACACAGCCAGAATGTGTGAATCAAAAGCTCAAAAATAGTAGCCTATATTTTCGATATGCTATTAAACTCGGATTTACAATCTCTTTTATCTATTTTATAAGATGCCACAGCAGTATTCATGAAGTTTCGTCCCTTTACAGCCGCGTTTGCGCGTTATTGTGGAGTTTTTTAAAAACTTTTTTAGGTTTGTTTGTTTTTTTGCTGAACACTAACAACGGATACGTGAAATGTATAAATAAAAGATACAACATAGCATTAAAGAATAATGTAGGAATAATGTACGACATCAAACTGAAGGTTGCTTAAGTAAATCGTGCTGACCGACAAATCAGTCCCGCCAATTCTTAATATACTATAGAGATTGAATGGGACGTATAATAGTAGATGGCATCTTAGTCACGTAGACTATATATGATGATAGTGGAGGAAATGTAATTTATTATTCAAAAAAGAAATTCATGACAATTTCTCTATGGGGCATTGGGATTTATTTCCATGCAATGCCAGGGAAAAATAACAGAGAAAAATCCATTCTATGGCATGGCTTGCTAGTTTTGTCAAAAAATGAACATGCACATTTAATGCGAATAGCAGCTCATGTATATACTTTAGCAAGACAACAGGACGAACTCAAACATACCTGCAGATGATGGACTGATTCTGTGTCAAAATGAAAGAACTGTTGAAAGCTTGTTTCTGTCGTGATTGTTATCTATTTGATGTTTTACTAGTAATCCCTGATTGTGGGTGCATTCACTCCTACGCCACGATCATCCAACAAAAGATAAAACACGAGACGCCTTTCAAGCTGCACGTGGCCGCGCGGAACATGGATCTGCGTGCAGGTTGCAGCGCAGAGAAATTCCATTCATTTACCACTTTCATTTAGAGTATTTGAAGCATCTGTTTTGTTTCCACCTTAAAGCAAGTCTTGGCAGCACACAATAAATAAAAATCGTGCACGCATCTATATTTGTGAAGTAAATCTTTTACTATTTTCTACTAGCAACATGATGTTGGGAAAAAAATGTATGTGCATTTTTTTTTTACAGTTGTACTCCCTCTATTGGATACTCGCGATCTTGCTCATCCCATCAAAGTGAGGCATTTCTGTTAAGGGCTGTTCTTGAGGGAGCTGCATCCACTTATCTGAAAGATCCTGCCTCACTCTGAACTCTCTGGACAATGCAAATCTTCTCAGACGGCTGAAGTTAGCTGGGTCTCGCCTATGAAATTAGGGGTCGACAGGTGATCCTTACCTGCCTTATCTTTTGTCATCTTCCTCTTGTTGGTCAAGCCCCAAAACTCAGCAAGGTTGTAATAAATGACCTATAATGCCAAGCCCAGTGGCCTTTCACTCCAATCCAGCACCACTCGAACCTCCATGATCTTTGCAGCTCCTCTCCACCAATGTTTTTCCAGTATGGACCTGCAGTTCACTTGTTTAGCGATGTCTGTAGCCACATGCTGTCAAGAATTTGATTGAATAATTTGCAGGATTCTTTATGTACAGCCTGAAGGGATGGCATCTTCTGATGGAACATGCTGTTTGGCACATAATACAACAGAAGACCGCCGCCCATCTTGTTATCTCCCATTTCAGACAGTGTTTCCCGTTTGTGTTGTGAAGCAATGGTTATAAAAGTATCGAAATGAGTCACCCTAGAGGTGATGTGAAATATTTCAGGCATTGCAAAGGTTGACCTTCTGCTCTTTACCTACCCCATGCTAGCACTTAATTGTACTGATTCATAAATCCAACTGATATTCACAAAAGCTGTGTAGGCATTTAATTTCGTTGGATTAAGTGACATTCAATTCCCCTTAAATATGGAGCTGCACTTCCACCTGGACCAGACTCATCTTCTCTTGGGGTAAAAAGAACTCAATTTTTAGCTCTACGTCATGAGTCTTGATGGCTGTGGATCTTGCAGGCTAGGGTCCCACTCTGATTACATTAGAAGGTGGCAGTGATTCTTCATCAGATGTTCACATCATAGGTATGAATGCACAGTCAGGGTCATCAGTGACCAGGGAGTGTCATACTCATGTAAAAGGGTCTGGCTCTAAATGACACATTGCCTTTTTCTGCAAGGAGTCCAAAGCACATCAAAGCATATGTAAATGTGTGCTGTCACTGTCTGAGAAACAGGTGCCTCTGAAAATCCAGAAGAAAAAAGAATTTTCTCAGAAATTACTTTAAAAAATAAGCAAAAAACAATGTAATGAGACGCCCTTAGCAGTGCAAAAGAAACATTTATATAACCGTCAGTGAACAGTTTAATGTTTTAAAAGGATGTACGTGGATTGATGTTATTGTTTCAAATATGTCAGTGTCAACAAGATACTAACTAATCTCACTTCAAATTCACAATTAAGAATGATGTTAGTTAACTAGGTATCTAGCTATCAGCATTTAGTTGTTAAAATCAGTGATATAAACTAATAGTGTGATCAACCACTACAAAAATAAATACTAGTGAAACAGACAATGTCATAAAGCATCTTTTTATGGGTCAATTAGATTTCAAACAGTACCAGTAGAGAATGTATTGCATCTACAATAAGAAGTCACAATCATCAATAAGCGTACGTTCACCGTTTTCACCGGACAGCGACGATATGCATGATATCCTGGCCCCATTGTGTTTTATGGAGGAGTTTTGAGATGAATGCTTAATTAATGCTGTACTGAATGCTGTGCAGTGAAATATTTTAATTGGCCTGAATGATCTGCAACATAATCAAATGGTTAAGGTCAGTTTACCGATGTAAGTATTATGTCATTGTAATGCATCTTAAACTCATTAATATTCCTTTGTTCAAATGATTCATAATCATTCTTTTAGCAGTATAGGTAAGAAAATACTGAAAGGATTCTTATATTACGAAGTTTTAGCCATGACCTTGACCAAACAATTGGAAGATTGGATGGATGGATGGATTACGAAATTTGAATTGTATATGAAGAAAATAATCAATTTTACCAATACATCACTGTTTTACATGAGAACAATATCCAATGGAATTTGGTTCTCCCTATTAGGCAGGAATTCACCACTTCTTCCTCAAATTCACATTCCCTGATGCTCTACAATGCTTCCCTGTAGCCCAATAACTAGGAAAGTGTTAAACATACAGGGCAGGGTGGCACCGTCTAGGTTTTTTAATTCAACATCTTTGCTGTCGGTTCAAGAACACAAGGCACAAGCTCAGACCGGCATCTGGAGTGTCTCTTCATACTTTTATGCTGTACTGTTTTTTTGCGGCATGTGCGGGCAAACTGCAGAGAAATGACAGGGGTGGTGTATGTGGCTGTGGACCTTCTGCCTGTTGTCGGAAGGTCATTGGGTCAAACCCCAGAGTCAGTAGTGTGACTTCACCATTGGGCCTCTGAACAAGGCCCTCAGCCCCCTGGTTGCTCCATGCCTTGTCTAACTCTCAAATATGTGTGTTCCCATGGATGAATGTTCAGGGGAAAAGACGATCTGTCAATCTTGATTTTTGCCTTTCAGTGAGATTCTGGGAATTTTACAGATATGCATGAAAAACTGAAAGAAATTCATCATGCAAAATAAAATGGTATTTAATATTTAGTTCCCAAATATTTATTTCTGCCCTTTTTATAATAAGAACTACATGAATTAGCGAAAAAAAACAAATCAACTAGTTTTGGATGATGCTGTGGTTAGGCTTCTTGCCTCACACCTCTGGGACCTGGGTTCAAGTCTCCGCCAGGGTTCTAAGTGTGTGGAGTTTGCATGTTCTCCCCGTGTCATTGTGGGGTTTCCTGTGGGTGCCCCGGTTCGCTCCGCACAGCCAAAAAACATGCTGAGGTTAATTGGAGTTACCAAATTGCCTGCAGGAGTATATGTGTGAGTGTATGGTGTGTGAGTGTATGGTGTGTGTGTGAATGATGTGTGAGTGTGTCCCATCCTGGATTGTTCCCTGCCTTTCACCTGAAGTCTCTGGGATAGGCTCCACATCCTCGTGATCCTGAATAGTAGAGGTGGTTTCAGAAAATGGACAGATTTCTTATCACTATATTTTCCAGAAATTGATCGTTCAAGCATAGACATCACACCTGAACAGGAAGCTGTCAGCTCTTAAAGAATTTAATTACAAGCAAAAGTGATTTGAGAAATATAAATGCTGGAAATGAGGGTCTGTACTGGGGGGGGCGACAGACACCCATGAGTGTCATCCACAGAATCTGAGCTTCTCCTCTCCAGCTCCAACTTCAGCTGAGTTAAGAGTCTAACATGAGTCATGTTTTTGGTCACTCAAGTTTATTTTTACTTCCCTCAGGATGTGACACTTCCTCTCTTCATGTGCATCAACCTCAGTAATGTTTTAAATTTATTCCAGTGGCATTAAAACTAAAATGATAGACAGAGAGATAGATAGATAGATAGAGAGAGAGAGAGAGAGAGAGAGAGAGAGCAGCTGTCACTGCAACACATTACAATGATTTCCTCCATCTCTCTGTTACTTGACCAGTCACGTTGTAAGACTAAATCTGGCAGTCTCACCTGCATACACCTCTCCATGTTGGATAAACCAGCCTTCATTTGCTTAGAGGCCATTGTGCCAGCTTAGCACAAGAGGCGGATGGTTCAGGTCCAGAAAGTAAAAATCCAGACCAAGAATTTGTTTCAACCAACAAGCTGAATACTCTGTAACTGTGGCTCTTTATATTGTATTCAACTGGTTGATTGTAACAAAATCTTGGTCTGGTTTTTTACTTTCTGGACCTGAACTATCCACCTCTGGATAGCACTAGAGAGGAACAGGCTTCCCTGTCTGAGGAGCTTCTCAGATCCTAAAGTGAAGATAATTAAGATGGCTGGTTACAGGTCCTTAAATATTTCTTAATATGTCTTAATAAGTCTTATCGTTATTTATTTGACAAAAAAAGGCTTCTTACTTGGAACAGTGATGCCACAGAGTGGCTCCCATTATCCAGATCAGGACACACCCACTTCCCTGTTTGTTCAGGACACATTCACTTCCCTGTTTGTTCAGGACACACTCACTTCCCTGTTTGTTCAGGACACACTCACTTCCCTGTTTGTTCAGGACACACTCACTTCCCTGTTTGTTTAGGACACACTCACTTCCCTGTTTGTTCAGGACACACTCACTTCCCTGTTTGTTCAGGACACACTCACTTCCCTGTTTGTTCTTGGGGCCATCGTGTCAGGATGCTCTCCTTAGCACAAGGGGATACCTGCCCTAGCTACCATAAATTTATCAGGCCAATTACAGGATAGAATTCATTATACCTCTCTAAGTTATTATGGAATACATTATACATTCCATTTTATGCAACTTTATTAAATGCCTGATTTAAGGGCATTTTGGGGAGAATACAGCAGATATTAATATTAACCATCTGCATATGCGTGATGTATTGTGAAGGGCGTTGTATTGGCTAAATGGGTCAATGTTAAACAAATAACATTCTGGGCAAGATCTGTGTGAAAGTGGGTTAGTGCTCTGAGACTTGTGTGGGAAAACTTCTTATATAACCCCCGTGTGACGGGGAATCTGTTGTGCAGTGAAGGATCTGAAATATTAGGGAACAGTATGTGGTTAGCAGGTTAAGCCTCTGCACCTCTAATGGTTGTTGGTTTAAATCCCATCTGGCAGAATAGTAACAGCTCTGTTAGGCCCCTGAAAATGGCTCTCGATGCCCCAAAATGCGCAAGTTCAAACCGTGTGCTTCTCTCTCACCTGAACAAATACATGTTTGTGTCTCAAAAGAGATTAAGATGAGATATGTGAATATTAAAGAATTCACATGTGCTACTGCAAATGGCAAGTAAAGCATCATTTCAAATTTCAAATATTAAGAGGATGTGGAAGGACACAGAAAACAAAATGCGACTGTGCAATGCAGAATGTTTCATACAACCATGTGGTTACATGCTTAAACACTGAACCAGTAAATTCATTCATGTCTCTTGTATGCTAACATTTGTGTTCAGTGCCCATCCATCCATCCATCCATCCATCCGTCCGTCCTTCCATCCATTTACCGCACCCTCTTGTCCTATGCATGTTCACGGGGGTCTGGAACCTATCCCAGCTGCCACAGGCACAAAGCAAGGAACAACCCAGGATGGGGTCCAAAACATTGCAGGTGTTCTGTGTCATACATTGCATCTCGAAAACATGGGCTGTGCTGGAAAAAAAAACAAAAAAGACTCATACAAGGTTCATATTCTACATACTGCAAATGGCGACAAGCAGTGAACAAAATGTCCCCATTTTTGTCAAAATTAACTATTCCCTCTTCCCTTTTATAACCTTATATCTAAGAATAACCTTTTTCAAGCCACTTAGTAATTTCATTCCATTTATTTGCATTTACAAAAACTTTAATGTTCACCTATACATATCTGCAATCTTAATATCAAACAGAATATAAAATTCCACGTTTCTTAGAAAGTGCTTTTTTTACAAATCTGTGGCTGTTTCCTGTTAAGATCTGTAACAAGTCATTGAATCAGGTAATTACAATTAAATTGCATATGCTGAGTGGTTTATTCCCCTCAGCAATGTAAGCAGACTTTTATTACAGTGTGGGGTCATCAGCGTGTGCCCAGGTCACTGCCCAGGACTTTGTAGGAGGTTACAATCCAGATGGCACGCAGCTACCCTTGGGGTGTTTTGATCGAGTGCATCCACAGCGAGGCTCAGCAGACATGGGGAGTACTAGATGGATGGGATACGCCCTCCAGAGACACTT